>PVKU01016174.1:0-15557 GCA_004027475.1 Anoura caudifer | reverse complement strand
GGTTGGTTTCTAGTTTCAGTCCCTTGTGGTCAGAGAAAATGCTTGGTATGATTTCAATTTTCTTGAATTTGTTGAGGCTTGTTTTGTGTCCTATCATGTGGTCTATCTTTGAAAATGTTCCATGTGCATTAGAAAAGAATGTGTATTTAGTTTCTTTGGGATGAAGGGCTCTCTATATATCAGTTAATCCCATTTCATCTAGAGTGTTGTTCAATGCCACAATATCTTTGTTGATTTTTTGTTTGGATGATCTGTCCATTTTTGGCAATGGGGTGTTAAAATCCCCTACTATAATTGTATTGCTGTCAACATCTTTCTTGAAGTCCTCTAAGATTTTTTTTATGTATTTAGGTGCTTCTATGTTGGGTGCATATATATTTACAATGCTTATGTCTTCTTGCTGAATTTTTCCCTTGAGTATTATGAAGTGACCTTCTGGATCTCTCTTTATGGCTCGTCTTTTGAAGTCTATTTTGTCTGATATGAGTATTGCTACCCCGGCTTTTTTTTCCTGTCCATTTGCTTGGAAAATTTGTTTCCAGCCCTTCACTTTGAATCTGTGTAGGTCTTTTGTCCTGAGGTGGGTCTCTTGTAGGCAGCATATGTGTGGGTCATGCTTTCTTATCCATTCAGCTATTCTATGCCTTTTGATTGGAGCATTTAATCCATTTACATTAAATGTTATTATTGATAAGTACTGATTCATTGCCATTTTCGTACCTATGTTCCTCTCTCTCTCTCCCCCTTTTCCTTTCTTTCCTTAAAACAGTCCCTTTAGCATCTCTTGCAGAACTGGTTTGGTAGAGGTGTATTCTTTGAGACTTCTTTTGTCTGGGAAGCTCCTTATTTGGCCTTCTATCTTGATTGAAAGCCTTGTTGCATAAAGTAGTCTTGGTTGCAGGCCTTTGGTTCTCATTACTTGGAATATTTCTTGCCATTCTCTTCTAGCTTGGAGCATTTCCATTGAGAAGTCAGCTGCCAGCCTTATTGGAGCCCCCTTGTACGTTACTTCCTTTTTCTCCCTTGCTGCCTTTAAGATTCTCTCTTTGTCTTGGAATTTTGCTATTTTAATTATGATGTGTCTTGAAGTGGGCCTCTTTGGGTTCCTCTTGATGGAGACTCTGTGTTTCCTGGATTTGTGTGACTTTTTCTCTCATGAAATTAGGGAAGTTTTCCATCATTACTTTTTCAAATAGGTTTTCTATCCCTTGCTTTTCTTCTTCTCCCTCTGGAATCCCTATTATACGGATATTATTACGTTTTATATTGTCTTGCATTTCTCTTAATCCCTCTTCATTCTTTTTGAGCCTCTTTTCCTTTTCTTGCTCTTTCTGGGTGTTTTTTTTTTCTACTTGGTCCTCCAACTCACTAATCCGATATTCTGCTTCATCAATTCTGCTTTTCATTCCTTCCACTGTATTCTTTAGTTCAGAAATTGTACTCTTCATTTCCTCTTGGCCCTTGTTGATAGTTTCTATTTCCTTTTTCATGTTGATATAGTTTGCAGTGAGTTCATCGTAGCTTCCCTGTAGTTTCTGGTAGCTCATTGAGAGCTCGTGGAGCTTCCTGACAACCATTGTTTTGCACTCAAAATCTGACAGTTGAGCTGCCTCTGTTTCATTTAGCATTCTTTCTGGGGCTTCCTCCTTTCCTTTCATTTGGGGATTATTTCTTTGTCTTTCCATTGTTTTTGAGGTTCTTCTTATTAGCCTTAACTTCTTAAATTGATCTGTTCTGGCTCCCTGGGTTTATGGTGTGAACTCTGGTAGAATACCTGTGAGATTCAGTGGAGCTGTCTGCTTCAGGTATCCTGGTGTTCACAGTTTCCGCTGTCTTATCTGTTGAAATGCCCCCTCCTTGGGATTGTCTGTTTTTTTCACAATTCCAGGGCTGTTTTTTTGTTGTTGTTTTGTTTTGTTTTGTTTTTGTCATCTGGTTTTTCAGTGTCCACTACAATTTTTTGATCTCCTAATTTCAAATATGCTGTGTTTCTGATGGCTGTTTGCTCTGTTCCGATGTAAATCAGCCAGAATATTCTCCTGTGTGTAGGGGGGAGCGAAATATGCTCCTTCCTACTGCACCGCCATCTTAGATCCCCCTACACAGATTGTTTTTAAATGGCAGCTATTACTTTTGACCATGGTTTTTGCACACCAATATAGTAAAACTAATTTTTGGTGGGCAAAAATAAATATCTAAAACCATGTAGTATTTTTAGAGCTGTCTTCAGTCTAAAGTATCTCAGTTTGGACAATTAATAACCCTAATTGTGGCATACTTAGTACATTAGCTTTGGCAGTAGCTGGCCAGAGTTTTAATCCCAGCTCTGTGATTAGTAGCTATGTAACCATAAGTATATTGTTTAATCTCTCTCAAACTCAGTTTCTTCATCTTTAAAATAGAGATGATAAAAAATAGCAACTTGCTTTTTGGGCTGTTATGAACATGAAATAAGTTAACATGTGTAAAGAAACATAGCATAGCACCTTGGCATACAGCGCTCCCAATAAACATGAACTATTATTATCGCTATTATTATTATTAAGAAGTTATGGTCATGATTGTTGTCATATGTTTTTTCTTTTCTGTTTCTTTTCTTTTACAGAAAAACACTCTCAATAAATTTTATGTTCAACTGATCAAGCTTCAGGACCTCTTTCACTCCCTGTAAAAGTGCTCACATCGTACGCCCACACAGTGTCTATCTCCGCTCACAGCGACCCAGTCCGGGGTCCAGTGAGGGGGTTAGGTGGGGGAGATGGGAATAGAACTGTCAAGCATTGGCTCTAGGGTCATCCTCAAGTCCGAGCTCAAGTTTCTTCTCCAACTGCAGCATCATGTGTATCACCCCCAAAATGACATTTGAGTACTATGGAAAAGTAACCTCCCACAAATCTGAAATATAAGATTTGGATGAGTCTTGTACCCCTTCTCACCAAGCATGGTGTCTAGAGTACCAAACTAGCCCTGAGTTTAATTCATAACCAACAACTCTGAATCCTTCCTCTTTGCAATCACAATCCATCTGTCATCACCTCAAATGTCCACCAGAGGTCCTCTTCTGCTTCGCAGCATTTTCACATTTTCGATCTGCTTTGCAGTTGCATGTATAAAAGGCAAACAAATTTTTCAGAGGGCTGATGTTATAAATGCAGTGGCCACAGGCATACACAGCCACTAGTGTCCCAGCAACAACCCCAGTAACTGAGACGCTCCAAAAGCTTTTCTTCGAACCGTTGGCTTCAAGACTTGTAGGTAGTACTATCCTGACTGACTTTCTTCTTGAAAGTGTTTTTGAAGTGTACCTCCTCCTCTGGTGTCAGATTTTCCTTATCAATGACTCAGTGTCCTAACTAACATTAGCAGAATGGTTGCCTGACCTTGACTTTATGTAGAAAACAAGACTCAGTGATCGGGAAGATTCATCTAAATTATGGTACAGACTAGCATTTTCAAGAGTATTTTCCCTAGAATATCAGCACTACAAGATGCTCTACCAGCAAAGGTTCTGCAGTCAGCTGATACTGGGAAGCCATAGCCATGCCTTGCAAATTCATAATCTTGTATTAGCACTGCCTATGCTCTGCAAAGTCCTGTAGGTAAAAATATATATATATTTTTTATTTTGTCAAACCCTTGCTTTCCAAATTTACATGATAGTACAGCCTTTCTCATTTGTGTGTATGTGAGACCTCAAAATTTTAATAGAGTATTCTACAAAACATATTTTGTGAAACATAGATCTAATCTAACTTGTTCAGTTTAAAAATGGGAGGCCCAGTTGGGAAGAGGACTTTCCCAAGACCAGATAGTAATAGTGGATACACAGGCCTTGATTCCAGGTCTTTATATCTTTGTGACTTTTCTTTTAGGAAAGTCTCTCTGGATGTAATCATCTTTGTGCACAGATACATTTTTGTGGGCTGTATATTAATTAGTAAGAGTGTGATACATTTCAAAGTTCAAAGACAAGAATATTTTATAATTGCCAGAGGTTGTATATTGTGAAACCTACAATTTTATGAGCCCCCACCCTCTCCTGGGCTGAGGGTTTCTATTCATAGCTAATAGGCAGGGACCAGAGACCACAATTAATGGGACATTGTCTGTTGGAGTGATGAAAGTTGAACACCAGAGGGCGCTTGTTCCTCAGTATATCAATTCAGACTGGAGAAGCAGGAAGACACGGAAGCAGCACCTTTCAGAAGACTGAATTGCTGGGTCCTAACTCAGTTCCAGTTTTAATTTTTTGAAGTAACTCCACTTCTGGAAATATATCCAAAGGAACCTAAAACACTAATTCTAAAGAACATATGCACTCCTGTGTTTATCAGCATTATTTACAATAGTCAAGGTTTGGAAACAGCCTAAGTGCCCATCAGTAGATGAATGGATAAAAAAACTATGGCACATTTGCACAATGGTCATAAAAAAGAAGGAGCTCCTACCCTTTGCAACATCATGGATGGATCTGGAGAATGTTATGCTGAGTAAATAAGCCAGTCAGAGAAAGACAACTGCAGTATGATTTCACTTATATGTGGATCTAATAATCAAAATAAGCTAACAAACAAAATATGAACAGACTCATAGATACAGAGAACAAACTGACAGCTGTCGGGGGAAGGGGACGTGGGGATTGGGAGAAAAAGGTGAAGGGATTAAGAAAAAACTCATAGACAGCAGTATGGCAATTACGAGAGGGAAAAGAGGGATAAATGGTGATGGAAGGAGACTTGACTTGGAGTGGTGGATATGCAATACAATGTACAGATGATGTATTATAGAATTATACACCCAAAACCTCTATAATTTTATTAACCAATGTAAGTCCAATAAATTCAATAAAAATAAATATAGCCCTGGCTGGTGTGGCTCAGTGCATTGAGTGCCAGCCTGCGAAGCAAAGGGTCGCTGGTTCGATTCCCAGTCAGGGCACATGCTTGGGTTGCAGGCTAGGTCCCCAGTAGGGGGTGAGTGAAAGGCAACCACTCACTGCTATTTCTCTCCCTCTCTTTCTCCTTCACTTCCCCTCTCTCTAAAAATAAATAAATAAAATCTTTTAAAAAATCAAATAAAATTAAAAAATAAACATAAAGAAGACTGAGAAAAACAAGACACTGTCACTGTGAAGACAATGATAATGGTATTATCGGCATGGAAGATAAATTAGAAAAAAAGAAGGCCAAATAGAACTATATCACAGTATAAAATCCCTGTTTTATAATCAAAAATGTGAAAAAAGTTTGTGTGTATATATGCATATATATACACACACACACATACATACATACATATATCCTATACAAATCTATGAGACCACCAAATCTCCAAGAACCAAAGTATATCAAGTTCATATTAGATGAAATAATATACAAATGATAATTGCTAATATTTATTGAGCACCTTCTATGTGTTTGGTATCTTATGTGCACTACCTCATTAATACTTAAGCCTATGAGGTAAGTATGATTAGAGTGTTGTCCTCATTTGACACATGAGAAAGCTAAGGCTTAAAATCTTAATTGGCTCAAGTTCACACTACTGAGTAAAATAGACAGTTGAAACCCTTAAGTGTCTCCCTCCAGAGCACTCAGCTACTCCTTGCTTCGTTCCCATGGCTTATAAGGCCCAGTGAAGCCTAAGTCCCACTTACCTCTCCAGTCTTCCTCATCGCAATTTGTATCCAACAGGATGGAAGTACTTCCAGTTCCTTGAACAGCCTGTGTTCCCTGCATAGGATCTTCTTCTCTCCATCTTTGCCTGAGTTAATGCTACTCATTCTAGTCTCAGCTTAGATATCACTTCCTCCAGAAGCCTCCTCTGATTTCCAAGGCTGGGTAGATGACCTGCTTCTGTGCTTCTATAGCTCCCCATCATTTCAGCACACTGCATGGCAAGTGCCCATTTCCTGATCTGTGCCCTTTGTTACACTGAAAATTTGGGGAGAGCAAAGAGTAGGTGTGTCTTGCCCCCACTGCATTCCTGGACCCTAACACAATGCTTGGCATATAGTACGTTCCCTAGGCATGCAGAAACTCCTCTCCACTTGAGACATTTCTTAGGGCCACAAACTTATATGAAGGCCAATGTCATCAACTCTCTGCCACCATCAGATGATTATTGACTGTCATTTTGGTCTCTGACATTGGTGTTCATCAGGCCTGTTTGCAGTGATTTTGCTTAGATTTGAGCAGTTTAAGGAACATTCTTAACATATATCTGTTACATATAAAAGAGTGAGAATGTTGAAAGTTCCACTAACAAGGAACATAGAGTTACAATAGAAATGAAATTAAAATAAATATGTATGAAAATTAACAGTGTTTCACAAAAATATACACGGGTAATTGAAGAGTAGTAAACATTCTAATGGGCAAACATTGGATCATGCAACATGTGAAGAATGCTGTGCATATGAAGGTAAAAAATATATAGACCATGCCCTGACCAGTGTGGCTCGGTGGGTTGAACATCTTCCCGCAAACTGAAAGGTCGCCCGGTTCGATTCCCGGTCAGGACACACGCCTTGGTTGTTTTCCAGGTCCCCCATTGGGGAGCAGGCAAAAGACAGCTGATTCTCTTGCACATCGATGTTTCTCTCCCTCTCTTTCTCCCTCCCATCCCCTCTCTCTAAAAATAAATAAATAAAATCTTATAAAAAAAGAACCATGTGTTTTGATTGAGGAAATGAGAGTCCTAAGCTAATTCCTAAGGAACCTTTTTGAGGGGTGGAGTACAGGGTAGGGCTAGAGGTTTCTGCCCACTTTGCAAACATCTCTTTTCAACCCTTTTATAACACATTGCTCTCCTGAGCTTCTCTGAAAACTATTATTGTGAAATCTTGAATTTAAAGATGTAATGGCAAACAGCCAGGATAATCAGTCCTTATAAAGAAGGGTCACATTCTTAAAAAAAAAAAAAAGAAGCAGTGAATTCCTCCCATTGTGCACCCCCTTGGTCTATTTGTACATAATTTTATAAAATATTATCACCTATATTTAGTAATATAATTACCACTACTTGAGTGACTATTAGAGGCCAGGCACTTCTAAACACTATGCCATTTAATCCTCACAATGTCCCTGTGAGACTAATATTACTTATACAATCTGCAGGTTAAGAAACAAAGGCTCTGAAAAGTTAAGTATCTTCCCCAATGTCACACAACTGTGAAGTATTTATGTTGGAATTGGAAGTGTCATTCTGTTGTGTCCAACATGCTTATTACTCAACACCAGCATGCCTTCCCTATCATCTAATTTCATCCTCACAACAATCATGTGAATGAAGGTAAGAAAATTATTCCCCTCATTTCCAGATAAAAACAGTGCAACCCAGAAATGCTCAAGTCTCACCACTAGGTAGTAATGGAGATAGAAGTAAACTAAGATCTTGTGTCTCTAAGTCCATGTCACCCTATCGTCCACATTGATTTCTTTAAGGCTAATGGTTGGAGTCTTGACAAGGGTTGGACCTTCTTAATGGCCCAGGTGTATGTGCCTGGGGGAGCGGTAAGGGAAGGGCTTGTTTGTGCTGTTGGTGGGATGAGGAAGAGAAAAAGCAGCAGGGGCCATGCCCTTGGATTTTGTTCCCTAGCTACTAGGCCCTTCTCACTGCTCTGGACGTAGTTAACATTCCTAATCTTTCCAGTGGAAATTGCTCATTGCTGACCTTTAGTCTTGAAATGCAATCCATGGAATGTCATTCAGCCATGATTAAGAAGAAAATCCTGTCATTTGTGACAACAGGGATGGACCTTGAGAGCATTATTCTTTTTTTTTTTTTTAATTGAATTTATCAGGGTGACATAGGTTCACAAAATCATTCAAGTTTCAAGTATAAAACTCAACAAAACATCATCTGCACATTGCATCATGTGCCCATTGACCCAAGCAAAGTCCCTTTCTTCCCCCATTTCCCCACCTTTCCCCACCTCCTCCTACTCCCACCCCCCTTTTCCTCTGGCTATCACCACTCTCTGTCTATGTGTCATGTATTATATATATCTGTATCTACATCTATATCTATCTATATATTTTTTGTTTAATCCCTTCACCTTCTTTATCCAGATCCACAATCACCCCTCCCCTCTGACAGTTGTCAGTCTGTTCCATGTATCCACGTCTCTGTTTCTATTTTGTTGATTTTTTTAGTAGAGTCCACATATAAGTGAGATCATATATTTGTCTTTCACCAACTGGCTTATTTCACCTAACATAATGCTGTCACAAAAGGTAAGATTTCCTTCTTTTTTATAGCTGTGTTGTATTCCATTGTACAAATGTACCACCACTTTTTAAAAAAATTTTGTTCAGTTACACTTGTCTGAAATTTTCCCCCTGTTGCTCTCCCCTGCCTTGTCCAACTCCTGTTTCCAAAGACAATTCCTATCCCATAGTCCTTGACCCTGGCTCCTTTGTACATGTTCCTTGACGTGATCCTTCCCCTTCTTTCCCCTGTTATCCCCTTCCCCCCTCCCCTCTGGTCACTGTCAGTTTGTTCTTTGTTTCCATGTCTCTCATTCCATTTTGCTCGCTTGTTTGTTTTGTTGATTAGGTTCCACTTATAGGTGAGATCATATGGTATTTGTCTTTCAATGCCTGGCTTATTTCACTTAGCATAATGCTCTCCAGTTCCATGCATGCCTTCATAAAGGGTAGGTGCTCCTTCTTTTTTACTGCTGTGTAGTATTGTATCATGTAAATTTACGACAGTTTTTTGATCCACTCAGTTACTGATGGGCACTTAGGCTGTTTACAGCACTTGGCTATTGTAAATAATGCTGCTATGAACATTGGGGTGCATAGGTTCTTTTGGATTGGTGTTTCAGGGCTCTTAGGGTACAATCCCAGCAGCAGAATTGCTGGGTCAAAAGGCAGTTCCATTTTTAGTTTTCTGAGGAAGTTCCATACTGTTTTCCACAGTGGCTGCACCAGTATGCATTTCCACCAACAGTGCACTAGGGTTCCCTTTTCTCCACAACCTCTCCAACAGTTGTTTCTTGATTTGTTAATGATGGCCATTCTGACTGGTATAAAGTGGTATTTCATTGTGCTTCTTTTTTTACAGATGTATATGTATTTTATTTTAAGTGTATTTTTTTTTATTGTGCTACTACAGTTTTCCCAATTTTTCTCCCCTTTACTCCCTCCACCCTGACCCCCCTCCCCCACTGCTGCACCAGCATCCCACCACCTTACTTCATGTCCATGGGTTGTACATATAAGTTCTTTGGCTTCTCCATTTCCTATACTATTCTTAACCTCCCCCTATTTTATGCCTACCATTTATGCTTCTTATTCCCTGTAACTTTCCCCCACATTCTCCCTTCCCTCTCCCCACTGATAACCCTCCATGTAATCTCCATTTCCATGCTTCTGTTCCTATTCGAGTTGTTTGTTTGGTTTTTGTTTTTGTTTTTTTAGGTTCAGTTGTTGATAGTTGTGAGTTTGTTGTCTTTTAACTGTTCATAGTTTTTGGTCTCCTATTTCTTAGATAAATCTATTTAACATTTCATATAATAAGGGATTGGTGATGATGAACACCTTTAATTTGATCTTATCTGGAAAGCACTTTATCTGCCCTGCCATTCTAAATGATATTTTTGTGGGATAGAGTATTCTTGGATGTAGGTCCTTACCTTTCATAACTTTGAATACTTCTTTCCAGCCCCTTTTTGCCTGCAAGGTTTCTTTGGAGAAATCAGCTGATAGTCTTATGGGAACTCCTTTGGAGATAACTGTCTCCTTTTCTTTTGCTGCTTTTAAGATTCTCTCCTTATCTTTCATCTTGGCTAATGTAATTATGATGTGCTTTAATGTGTCCCTCCTTGGGTCCACTTTTTTGGGACTCTCTGGACTTCCTGAACTTCCTGGAAGTCTATTTCCTTCACCAGACTGGGGAAGTTTACCTTCATTATTTTTTCAAATAAGTTTTGAATTTCTTGCTCTTCTTTTCCTTCTGGCACCCCTATGATTCGGATTTTGGAGCACGTAAAGTTGTCCCAGAGGTACCTAGGCCTCTCCTCATTTTTTAAAATTTTTGTTTCTTCATTCTGTTCTGGTTGGATATTTCTTCCTTTTGTTCCAAACCTTGATTAGAGTCCTGGTTTCCTTCCCTTCACCATTGGTTCCCTGTACATTTTGCTTTATTTTTCTTTGTGTAGCCTTCATTCCTTCATTTTGTGAGTGAGCTTAATCAATTCTGTGAGCATCCTGATTACCAGTGTTTTGAACTGTACATCAGATAAGATGTCTATCTCCTCATCACTTAGCTCTTTTTTTTTCTGGAGTTTTGATCTATTATCTCATTTGGGCCATATTTTTTTGTCTCAGTGCACCTGTTACATTGTAAGGGGATTGAGCCTTAGGTATTCGTCAGGGTATGGCAACCCTCATTGCTGCTTTGTGGCACTGTCAATGGGGGAAGAGTCAGAGAGGGAAAAATGCCACTTGCTAGCTCCCCTCTAGCCCCACTTTCCAATGAACTTTCCTGTGAGAGTGGGAGTTTCTCCTGCCTTCACAACCCCCACAATATTTTACAGCTAGAGGTTTTGAGTCTTTAGTGTTCCGGTCAGCCAACCCTGCTTCACCAACGTGGTCCTCCATCTTGCTGTGGGTCCTCTCTGCCCACCCAGCTGTCCATCTCCACCCCTTCTACTGGTCTGGATGAATGTTTCTTTAACTCCTTGATTGTCAGAGTTCCATGCAGTTTGATTTTTTGGCAGCTCTGATTGTTTATTGTTTTTAAATTGGTTGTTATCCTTCTTTTGGTTGTGCAAGGAAGAAAGGTGTTTCTACCGACACCTCCATGTTGGCCAGAACTCTTCCTTGTAATTTTAATTTGCATCTCTCCGATGAGTAGTGATGTTGAATAACCTTTCAGATGCCTATGGACTGTCTGCATGTCCTCCTTGGAGAAGTGTCTGTTCAGGTCCTTAGACCATTTTTTAATTGGATTATTTGTCTTCCTGGAGTGGAGTCATGCAAGTTCTTTATATATTTTGGAGATCAAATCCTTGTCCGAGGTATCATTGGCAAATATGTTTTCCCTTGCAGCTGCTTCCCTTTTTATTTTCCTGATGTTTTCTTTACCCATGCAGAAGGTTTTTAATTTGATGCAGTCCCATTTTTTCATTCTTTCTTTTATATTCCTTGCCTTAGGGGATATATTGGTGAAAATATTGCTGTGTGGAATATCTGAGATTTTCCTCCCTGTGTTGTCCTCTAGGACTTTTATGGTGTCACTACTTATATTTAAGTATTTGATCCATCTTGAGTTCATTTTTGTGTATAGTGTAAGTTGGTGGTCAAGTTTCATTTTTTTCATGTAGCTGTCCAGATTTCCCAACACCATTTATTGAAGAGGTTATTTTTACTCCACTTTATGCTCCTATCCCCTTTGTCAAATATTAATTGACCGTAGTGATGTGGGTTTATTTCTGGGCCCTCTGTTCTATTTCATTGATCCATGTGTCTGTTCTTATGCCAGTACCAGGCTGTTTTGATTACAGAGGCCTTGTAATACAGTTTGGTATCAGGTATGGTGATCCCTCCTACTTTGTTCTTCTTTCTCAAAATTTTTTAGGCTATTCGAGGTCATTTATGGTTCCATATAAATTTTTGAAATGTTCATTCTATATCTGTGAAATTTGTTATTGGGATTTTGATAGGGATTGTGTTGAATCTATAGATTGCTTTTGGTAGTATGGACATATTAATGATGTTAATTCTTCCATTAACAGAAAGGGAAATTTTTAAAAATTCCATTTACATTTGCCTAAAAAATAATAAAATACCTAGGAATAAATCTAAGCAAGGATCTAAAAGACCTGTACTTGGAAAATTATAAAACACTGAAGAAAGAAATTGAAGAAGGTACAAATAAGTGGCAGCACATACCATGTTCATGGACAGGAAGAGTAAACATAATTAAACTGTCTATACTGCCCTAAGTAATCTATAGATTCAATGCAATTCTTATCAAGATTCCAAAGATACATTTCCCATAACTAGAACAAATATTTCAAAACCCTATATGGAACCACAAAAGGCTAGGTATACCAATAGCAATCCTGAGAAAGAAGAATAAAGTTGGAGGAATCACTCTACCTAACATCAAACTATACTATAAGGCCATAGTAATCAAAACAACATAAAAACTGAGACATAGATGAATGGAACAGAATAGAGAGCCCAGAAATAAATGCACAATTTTATAGTCAATTAATATTTGACAGAGGAAGCAAGCACATACAATGGGCTAAAGATAGTTTATTCCATAAATGGCATTGGCAAAATTGGACAGATACATGTAGAAAAATGAAACTAGACCACCTTTGTACACCACACACAACAATACATTCAAAATGGATCAAAGAGTTAAATGTTAGACCCAAAACAATAAAAATTATAGTAGAAAATATAGGCAGCAAAATCTCAGACATAGCTCATAGCAATATTTTATAAGATATATCTCTCTGGGCAAGGGAAACAAAAGAAAAAATAAATAAATTGTACTACAGCAAACAAAAAAGTTTTTGTACAGCCAAGGAAAACATCAATAAAATAAACACAACCTGCAGAATGGGAGAACATATTTACTGATATATCTCACAGGGGGTTAGTATGCAAAGTTTATAAAGAACTTACAAAACTCAACACCAAAAAACCAAACAACCCAATTAAAAAATGGACAAATGACCTGAATAGACACTTCTCCAAAGAGGACGTACATACAGATGGCCAATAGACATATGAAAAGATGCTCAATGTCAGTAATCATCAGAGACATGCAAATTAAAATCACAATGAAACATCACTTCACTCAGGTCAGAATGGCCATCATCAATAAATCAACAAACAACAAGTGCCGGTGAGGATGTGGAGAAAGGGGAAACCTTTTGCACTGCTGGTAGGAATGCAGACTGGTGCAGCAACTGTGGAAGGCAGCATGGAGATATCTCAAAAAATAAAAATGGATCTGCCTTTTGACCCAGTGATCCACTTCTGGGAATATATCTGAAGGAACCCAAAACACTAATTCAAAAGAACATAAACACCCCTATGTTCATTTCAGTGTTAATTACAATCTCCAAGATATGGAAGTAGCCCATGTGGCCATCAATAGATGAGTGGATGAAACAACTATGGGACATTTACACAATGACATACTGCTCAGCCATAAAAAAAGAAGAAAATTTACCCTTAGTGACAGCATGGATGGGCCTGGAGAGTATTATTCTAAGTGAAATAAGCCAGTCAGAGAAAGAAAAATACATATGATTTCACTCATATGTGGAATCTAACAGACAAACTGAAGTAACAAACAAAATAGAGACAGACCCATAGATAGAGAGCAGGATGACAGCTAAGAGGGGGTGGGTAGCAGGGTGGAGGGATTGAGCAAAAAAAAAAGGACTCAGACATGGACAACAGGGTGGTGATTGTGGGGGAGAGGACGGTATAAAGGGACTAAAGGGTAATGGACACATGCAATAAAAATCATTTAAAAGATTAAATCTAAGTAATGATGTGCATAATCTTTATGGAAATATCATAAAATTTTATTTTTATTCATAAAAATTTATTAACAGTCATTTAAAAAGGTCTTAGCTTAAAGTACAAAAACAGATGGCTGGCCATATTCAACCTGCAAGTCATAGCTTCTCAATTCCTGTTCCAGAACAGTGGTTTTCAAACTTCAAAGTGCATCACAATCACCAGAAGTGCTTTCTAGAACACAAATTTCTTAGGTGCACCCTCAGACTTTCAAATTTAGTAGGTTTGAAATGGAACCTGAAATTTGCATTTCTAATAAATTTCTAGTTGGTACTGATGTCACACTTTGAGAATCACTTCTGTAGAAGAACAGAATGAGAGGATATGCTTTACCCAAAATCATGATTTACCATATGATATAGTAACTCAGATAGTATTGGTTCATAGATAGAAAATATACCAATGCAACAAATTGAACATGTAGAAATAGACCCACATGTATATGGACACTTGAAATATGCTGAGGTGGCCCTGCAGATCAGGGTAGAAACACAGTTTTTTTTCCCAATAAATGGTGCTCAAATGGATTTCAATATTGAAAAATATGAAACCTGACCCTAACCTAATTCCATACCTGCAAAATCTATTCCAAGTGGATTGATTATAAATCTAAATGTGAAGGTTATAACAATAAAGCTTCTAAGAAGAAAATATTCTTCAGATCTTATGGTAAGGAAATATTTCTTAATATACAAAAAGCTCATGGAAAAGATGGATAAATTGGACTGAAGTAAATTAAGAACTTCTTTTCATCAAAAGATACAGTTAAGACTGTGAAAAGGCAAGCTACTATGTATAATAATTATTAGCCTTATGTGGTTACTGAACACAAGAAATGTGACTCATCCAAATGGAGATGGGCTGTATGTGTAAAATACACTGTTTTTTTTTTTAATTTTTAAAAATATGTTGAGAGAGAGAGAGAGAGAGAGAGAGAGAGAGAGAAACATCGATTGGTTGCCTCCCACACTCACCCCAACTGGGGATCAAACCCACAATTGAGGTTATGTGCACTAACTGGGAATGGAACCTCCAACCTTTTGGTGTATGGGATGATGCTCCAACCAACTGAGCCATACCAGCCAGGGATACACTCTGGATTTTGAAAACCTAGCATAAAAATGTAAAATATCTCATTAATATTTTTATATTGATTACACGTTGAAATGAAAATATTTTGGATACATTGTGTGTGATGGTTAATTTTATCTGTGAGCTTAACTGGGTAAGGGGTGCCCAGATATTTGGTCAAATATTATTCTGAATATGTCTGTGAGGGAGTTTTTTGGATGAAATTAACATTTGAATTGGGAGACTGAGTCAAGCAGATAGCTCTTCCTAATGTGGATGGGCTGTATCTAATCAGTTGAAGTCCTGAACAAAAAGGCTGACCCTCCCAAGAGTGAGTAGTAATTTCCTCTTGCCTGACTGCTGGGGTAGGACATCAGTGTTTTCCTGCCTTTGGACACTAACTGAAACATCAGCTCTTTTGGGGTCTCACTTCTGCTAGTTTTATGGACTGGAATTATACCACTGGCTCTCCTGAGTCTCTAGTTTGCTAACTGCAGATCTTGGGACTTCTCAGCCTCCATCATCATGTGACCCAACTCCTCATAATAAACCAATCTCTCTCTCTCCCCCTGTATATATATTTCTGTCTGTTTCTCGGAAGAGTCTGAAGAACTCTAATACATTGGGTTAAATAAAATATATTAAAATTAATTTCACCTGTTCATATTTGGCTTTTTAAAAATGGCTACCAGAAATTTTAAAATTACAGATGTGGCTCATACTTTATTTCTATTGGCCAGAACTAATCTAAAATATATAAAACAATAAGGAAAAGACAGACTACCCATAAGATAAGTGGCAAAATATTTGAACAGGAATACCACAAAAGAGGAAATCCAAATGGCCAAATAAAATATGAAAAAGATGCTCAATCCTAGTAATCAAGGAAATGGAAATTAAAATCACAATGATGATGACAAAAAA
>PVKU01016173.1:0-15573 GCA_004027475.1 Anoura caudifer | reverse complement strand
CTCCCTCGACCAGCTCAGGCAACGGGGTCTTAATCTTCAGGCGGTGAAGGAGACCAACTTGCACAGAGAATCTAAAAATAGGACCGAGGGGAGGGGAAGGCTCATGGAGAGAGGACCTAGAGGGCGAGCGGGGGTCTGAGACCTCAGCAAGGGCATCCGCAGGTCTTCGCGGCCCCGCCCCGTATTCTACTCCGTACGTGTTTGCTTCACGTTCCGTGACCACTTGGATCTCTCACCGCTCACTTTCGTCTTCACGCTCACCTGTTCGCCCACAGCTTCGCCTAACTCTGAATCTGAGCTCACTGTCTTGCCTACCGTGTGCTCCCTGGTCTATCTCATAACCTTATTTTGCTGACTGCCTCAACTTCAGTTTCTGAGAGCAAGGACATAATTTGCCCAATTTGTCCCTGTTCGGGCACAGCCTGCCTCCAAGGCTCCTGGCTGGCCTTTAGGCTAGCTGCCAATTCCTGATTCGGCAGGGACTGGTTAATCTGGCATAAAACATGTCTGCCCTGGGCCGTCAGATCAGCAGGGGTCGGGAGAGGAAATCACACCACGATTACACATCTAGTTAAAATGGTCTAAAAGGTGCGAAATAGGGTTTTCAAACCCTGGCTGCACCTTCTTTCCCCTTTACCTCCGCTGCCACCTCCCACCCTCCTTACGAAGCTTCCCGGGAACACCCGCAACCTCGGGCAGACTCCCAACGGTCATGGAGACGACTCGTTACGTTCAGGGAATTCCAACTGTTGTGTAACAAAATTAATTACATTTAATTAAGCTTATCCTTTTTTTTATAGCTCCAAACAAATCAAAAATGCCATGTTCAGCTTGTGAGACGGCAGCCCTCCAGGGGGTTCTGATGCTCTCAGAGGTGTACCTGCTCTCAGAGACGCTGGCGATTTTTAGACATCATCTTACGTGAGCGGATCTGATGGATGGCCGCAGATGGTACCTCTGGGTCGCGGAGCAAGCAACTGCTTATGTCTTCCCTCCTCCCTGCATTCCTGAGACAGCTTTCTGACTCAGGCAATGATCTTCCTCTTTCTGCCTCTTCACACGGCACTAAAATGATGAGATTCCTTTCCTCTCTTCCTCACTATGTGTTAGCAGGAGAGAGAGCTGTTTACTTCTCGCAGGTACAGGGCCTGGCATGTGGCAGCTGCTGAATTTACTAACGTTTATTGGACGAAAGAATGCTCTTGATCACTGATTACGTGTTTCTCTCACCTTGTGTACTAACCAGGTTTCTCTGTGACAATTCCCCAATTCTCAGTGGGTTTCTGGCTCCACAGGTTTGAGAGGTGACTGTGGGAGCTGTGGTTCCGTTCCACACGCCTTTTAACCTGCGCCTGGACGCACTGTTACTGAACAGTGGGATTTGGCCTCCTATTGCGGAACACGGGCATAAAACAGAGATTGGTGGGGAAGGAAAAAGATCTTTATTAAAATGTTCACCAGGACTTCCAGCCAAGAGGGAGGCGTAGCTGGACACACTGTGCCTCCTCCCACAACCAAGATTGAGGACAACAAACATATAGAACCAAAAGAAAAGAAAACCCAAGCAGGACGGAGAGAAAACTGAATTGTGCGGGAGTCCGACAACAACGATTCACCCAGATGAGTAAGAAGGGCGGAGTCAGAGGCTGGCGGAGTCGGGTCATGGACGGATCAGCCGGTGCTGGTCCTGGGGCGCAGTCACCCCAGGCACACAGGCGGCGGTTGCCAAACGCGGGGAGGCCAGGCGGGGCGCACAGGGCGGCAGACCGTGGACACACATTCCCGCACAGATAAACCAGGTGAAATGGGCAGGGAGACAGACTGCGTGACGCAGGGCCCCAGCGCAGGGGAGTGAAGCCTAAAAGCACCCACTGAAAACACTTGTGGGGGCTGAGGGGCCCGGAGGGACTCCCAGCCTCACAGGAGAGTTCATTGGGGAGACCCACAGGGTCCTGGAGTGTGCGCAGGCCCACCCACCCGGGAATCAGCACCAGAGGGGTCCAGTTTGCTTGGGGAAGCAGTGGAAGTGACTGAAATCTGACAGAGAGCGGAGCAAGCGCCACTGTCCCCTCTCAGACCCCGCCCCCACATCCAGCATCACAACCCAGAGACTGGGCTGCCCTGCCCTGGTGAACGCCTAAGGCTCCGCCCCTCACTACGTAACAGCAGCGAGCAGACAAAAACAAAAACACCAAAACCAAGGATGGTTCAAACAGGAGAACAGACCAGGTCCTGGAGCTAATTCATCTGAGCGACCAGGAGGTGGTCAACCTGTCAGATGCACAGCTCACAGCACTGGTAGCCGACCTATCAGAAGCACAGTTCAAAACTCTGGTGATTAGGAAGCTCACAGAATTGGTTGATTTTGCTCACAAATTAGAGGAACAAATGAAGACTACAATAAGTGAAATGAAGAAAAATGCACAGGGAACCAATAGTGATGGGAGGAAAACTGGGACTCAAATCAGTGGAGTGGACCAGAAGGAAGAAAGAAACAACCAAACAGAAAAGAAGGAAGAAACAAGAATTCAAAAAAATGAAGAGAGGCTTAGGAACCTCCAGGACATCTTTAAACGTCCCAACATCCGAATGATAGGGGTGCCAGAAGGGGAAGAGGAAGAGCAACAAGTGGAAAACTTATTTGAACAAATAAGAAAGGAGAACTTCCCCAATCTGGCAAAGGAAATAGACTTCCAGGAAGTCCAGGAAGCTCAGAGAGTCCCAAAGAAGTTGGACCCAAGGAGGAACACACGGAAGCACATTATAATTACATTACCCACGATTAATATGAAGGAGAGAATTCTAGAAGCAGCAAGGGATAAGGGCACAGTCACCTACAAAGGAGTTCCCATCAGACTGTCAGCTGATTTCTCGAAAGAGACCTTACAGGCAAGAAGGGGCTGGAAAGAGGTATTCCAAGTCATGAAAGTCAAGGACCCACATCCAAGATGGCTCTATCCAGCAAAGTCGTCATTTAGAATGGAAGGGCAGATGAAGTGCTTCTCAGATAAGGCCAAGTTAAAGGAGTTCATCATCACCAAGCCCTTATTATATGAAATGTTAAAGGGACTTATCTAAGAAAAAGAAGATAAAAAATAGGACAGTAAAAAGACAGCAAATTCACAGATATTAACAACCACAGCTAAAACAAAAGCAAACTAAGCAAACAAGTAGAAGAGGAGCAGAACCACAGAAATGAAGATCACATGAAGGGTCAGCAACAGGGGAGTGGGAGGAGGACAGAGGGGAAAAGGTACAGAGAATAAGTAGCATAGACGGTGGGTAGAAAACAGACAGGAGGTGGACAAGAATAGTGTGGGAAATGTAGAAGCTAAAGAACTTATGACACATGGACATGAACAAAAGGCAGGGAATGTGGGTGGGAGGGGGTGTGCAGGGTGGAGGGGAGTGAAGGGGGGAAATGGGACAACTGTAATAGCATAATCAATGAAATATAATTTAAAAAAATGTTGACCAATTTGGGGCGGGGGGACCCTCTGGCTCCAGACTCCTCTCTTCTGCAAAACACACAAAGATTCCAGTGGCACCCAGCACCAGAGACAGTGTCCGGAGACTCTGCTCCTTCTTACCCGCCTTCCCGGGGCCGAAGCTGCTATTTGAACGGCTCTCCAGCTTCAGGCTCTCTCCCTGGAGTGCTCGCTTGCGGGGCCAGTGCTGGTGGCATCCCCTGCTGCAGCCTCTTCCCTCCCCTGGGGCCTGGGGCCACTGCCTGAGCACTGCACCGAGTTATGCAGGAAGGACCTGCTCTCAGGGCCCCGTACCTGCGACAGCTTGCACTCCCCGGCTGGCAAGCTTTTCACACTGCGCGTCTGATCTTAGAGCAGGAAGGGGCACAGTTAGGGACCCGTGTGGCATGCAGCAGCAGTGTCCCGCAGGCCTCCAAGGGCTTGCCCGGGGCCCAGGACTCGGCCCCTGCAAGCCAGCTCCCAACCAGGTAAGTGAGGGGGCACAGAAGATCCCCACTCCTGTGCGCCCCATTTAAACCCTCGGCCCCCAAACTCCATGAAGCGGAAGCACCCAACTTCCTAGCCAATCCGGGCTAGCGTCCACCATGATCATCAGCCCGTGCAGGGTCTCTGCCCCTCCTCCTCCACCATGATCCCTGAGCGGGTAGGAGGTACAAACCCATGTGCAGTGTCTCTACTGGGGGGGGTGGGGGGGCATCATCAGCAGGTTTGTCCACCATTGGCTCACCCTTTACCTGGGGGTCTCCCTCTGGCAGGCTGCGGTTTCAGTCCTACCACCTCCAGCACTTCCTGACCCCTCCCTTCTCCGGGGACTGAGCAGGCCCTTGCACCACAGGGGGGTGGGGGCAGGGCTCCCTGTCCGCTCTCCAGCAAAGTCATCAGATCTCCCGGTAACAGCAGTGGCCTCTCTCTGGTCCATGCTGGTCTCGTGATGGAAGGCAACATCGGAAGAGAGCTGATGGAAACATCGATGCATCTTAACTCCTCTGCTTGCACAAGGACACATCCCAAGGGCTAAAGTTCAGCTGCACAGCCAAGTCCAGTATCACTGACAGGTACAGAGTATGCTCCCCAGAGGGAGGGAGGGGGCTGGAGTAAGCATCTAGCAAACGGCAATATGATTTATTGTCCGCTGAGCTTTCTCACAACTTTATTCTGATGTTTTCATTAGTTTTCAAAGCCCGCAAACTAAAATCCCCTACAATGTATATAATAAGGTGAAGATCCATTCAGCTTCAGGAAGAATGCAACTGAAAGTAGCCTATACAAAAAAGAAACTTTCACTCCAGCCCTGGGGGCCCCAGGCTGCCCTGCACAGCCTGGGGCAATGCTGCCGGGGCCGCCCAGGCCCCAGGGCTGCACGTGTACGAAGGGAACGGGCAACAAGCCGAGCCAGTTCTCCTTTCCTCTGGGAAGCAAAACAAAGGAAAAATGTGAGCACAGAAATTAAAAATGTGTAATGAGGAAAAAGAATGTTCTGAGCCAGGACACAACCGGGAAGCACAAGGCCATCAGGGTCTCTCCCCAGCTCTTCCCTCTGCTCATCTCCACGCGATGGCCTCACGCTCCCCAAACCCGCGGAGGGGTCGCCGTTTGCTGGAGAAAGGCCCACAAGCTGCCACGTGCTCAGAGATCGGGTTTTGGGTCACACAGTGTTAGAGTCAGTACTTCCATAGATTTTGTAAATGACGGTGAGCAAACCTGACAAGTGCAAGTTAAATGGTATCTTTGAGAAGGCTAAATTTAAGAACACGGAAAACTGACTGTTTCAGGAATTGGCCAAGCATTTCAATCTTAAGAACCTTCCCTTCAGAGGTCTCTAATATCAATGAACACAAGGAAAACAATACTTTTATAGGAAATATGTTTATTATTAATCATCTCAATTCAAAAATACTCATTCTTCCTTAGGGCTGGTCCATCATATTGTCTCTTTAAAGACATTAAATAAACAAAACTGTGAGCAATTTTACTTAATAGCACACACACACAGAGTCATGTAACATAAGCTTCCTAGCAATGAAACATGGTCTCCAGAACTTACCATTAAAACAAAGGAGGCATTTCTAATGTCAAGATGTAGGGACCCAAGGACAACAACGTAAGACAGCACGGGCTGAAAATGGGAACAGGAGGCCCGACACCCCGCCCTCACTCGAGTTGCCCTGTGAGGCAAGGCCGCAGGGACCGCAAGGACTCGGAGAACGAGTCCTCCGGGCTGGGGACCCGCGTGACCGGAGTCCCCAGAGCCTCCTGCTTTTTCGGCTTCTTGTCCGCGTGACCACGAGCAGAGGTTCCGAGGCGGCGGCCGCATCCGGAAGCACTCAGCTCTGACTTCTGAGCAGGTGCAGCACCAGTTCTTCATCCTCCGCTAACGACAGGCCCGTGTCCAACGGCCCCGCAGTCTCCCGCTTGGCCTTCTTTCCGTGACGACCTGCGAGTCCCGTGCCCTCCGCTTCGCTGCTGCTCCTTTTCCTCATTCCCTGCTGCTTCTTGGCACCGCTGGTGAGAACAAACCCAATGATTTACTTTATAAATAAGTAATGAAATTCATCACTATGAAATCGAACACTTAAAATGGGACACAAACGCCCATAACAAATACTTGGTAAAGTGACATTATTATTCAAAAGAGAAAGAAACGAACAATTTCAGGATATCTGCGTCGTAAGCAAGCACCTGCCCGTTCATGGACGGGAGGCAAGGGCCCGTGTGTACTTGGCACTGTACACACTGTCCCAGCCAATCCTCCCCGTAATTCCAGAAAACTGTAGATACATTATTCACAATCTGAGGACACTGACAGATCCACAGTCTGGCTCCGAATGGGAGCCAACCTGTGCTGTGCTGCCTCATCCTATTATCTCTATTTAAAGTCAGGTTCTCCCGCCCGGGCTGCTGTGGCTCAGTGGGTTACATGCTGGCCTGCGAACGAAAGGGCTGCTGGTTCGATTCCCAGTCAGGGCACATGCCCAGGTTGCAGGCCAGGTCCCCAGTAAGGGGTGCATGAGAGGCAACCACACATTGATGTTTCCCTCCCTCTTTCTCCCTTGTTTCTCCTCTCTCTAAAAATAAACATAAATACAATCTTTAAAGAAAAAAAAGTTAGGTTATCCTTTAGGTAGCAGTTTGTGGGCTAACAGACATCAGGTGCTAATTCTGTTATCTGCTGCATTAAGTTATGATATGTAGATCATAAGTATAACAGAACCTGAAATGTTAACATACAAATTAATTAAGACATCAAATAAATTTTCCCATTTAAAATCTGTATCTAAGGCTCACACAACACAAAGTCCTAACAAAGCATAAACATCATTGTCATATTGTGAAAACACCTGAGGCATAGAACATAAAAATAACGCTAACTTCTGAAGACAGAAGCAATCACTTGATACGTTAAACGTTTAAAAAGCAAAACATCTCAAAGCATTTCAAGGCACCATCATCATGTTCAAAGATGACCCAATTACTGGATATAAAATTAAAACAAAATACAAACCCCACCTATCAGCAGTGGCAGGAGCAAGCATTTATTAAAAGCTTGCTAAGGGTTTGGCACTGCGCTACGCATTTAACACGGATTATGTTTATCCTCAGGAAAATCCTTGCTGTGAGAAGCAGGGGCCTCCCTCTACAATGAGGTTAGAAAGGTTAAATGATCGGACCCATGTTACACCCGTGGGATTTACACCCACGTCTGACTGACTCTAAATTCAGCCCAGAACCAGGCAACTGAAAGCAACCTGAGCTGACTTGCTTCCGTCAACATTTGCAGGATAGCAGTGGGAAGAGTTAGCTGTGGAAAGAGCAATGGTTTGACACAGTCCATGGCCAATCAACCAACACGTCTAAGCCTCGGTTTCCTTATCTGAAAGATGGGGATTATATAATTTGCTGAGCAGAACTGCTGTAAGAATTAAATAAAATTACGTAACTGCAAGAACACAGTAGCGCTCATTACACGTTAGCTGCCAATGAACTACCCCCTTTCAAATAAATGCTCACATTGATGTTATATAACAAAAGGCCAAAAAGAAAAAAATCACAGAAACTACATTATAACCCAAGCATATGATGTATCCAAAAAGAGAACAAAGTGCTTCAGTTTCAATGGACCCCATCACTCCTTAGAAGACAGCTTGGGTATCACAGTGAACGAGCCTAATAAGCAAACTGTTGATCATTTCCTTATTTACTTCCCAGAAACGCTCAGCGCTCTGACTCAGCAGCCTTTCTCTTTACTGATGGAAGAAAGAACAGACTAGACCACACTACAGGGTTATCCACAGGCACCTGCATATTTCAGTAGCGCCTGGAAAGATGGCCATGAAAGACTTCCATATGATCGGAATTCAGTCAGCAAGGAAAGGGTCCTCAATGAAAGAAGTTGTGAGTCTTTAAAAAAATATTATATTGTAATTCTACCACAGTTGTCCCCATTTTCCCCCCTTACACTCCTCTGCCCAACCCAACCCCCGCTCCCAAAGACAATCCCCACCCTGCTGTCCACATCCATGGGTCATTCATTCATGTTCCTTGACTAGTCCCTTCCCCTTCTTTCCACTCCTGTCCCCCACCCCCATCAGCTCACTGTCTGTTCCTTGTTTAGACGTCCCTGGTTCATTTTGCTCATTTGTTTTATTCATTAGGTTCCTCTTACAGGTGAGATCATACGGTATTTGTCTTTCACCTCCCGGCTTATTTCACTTAGCATGATGCTCTCCAGTTCCATCCATGCTGTCGCAAAGGGTAGGAGCCCCTTCTTTCTCTCTGCTGCATAGAATTCCATTGTGTGAATGTACCAAAGTTTCTTGATCCATTCATTTACTGATGGGCACCTGGCTTGCTTCCAACACTTGGCTATTGTAAATTGTGCTGCTATGAACATTGGGGTGCATAGGTTCTTTTGGACTGGTGTTTCAGGGTTCTTAGGATATAATCCTAGCAGTGGGATTGCTGGGTCAAAAGGCAGTTCCATTTTTAGTTTTTTGAGGAAATTCTATACTGTTTTCCACCAGTCTGCATTCCCACCAACAGTATTCTAGGGTTCCCTTTTCTCCACGTCCTCGCCAGCACTTGTTTGTTGATTTATTAATGATGGCCATTCTGACCAGTGTGAGGTGACATCTCATTGTGGTTGTAATCTGAATCTCTCTGATAACTAGTGATGCTGAACATTTTTTAATATGTCTATGGGCCAACTGTGTGTCCTCCTTGGAGAATTGTCTATTCAAATCCTTTGCCCATTTTTTAATTTGACTGTGTCTTCCTGGTGTTGAGTCATATGAGTTCTTTATATATATTGGAGATGAAACCCTTGTCTGAGGTATCATTGACAAATATGTTTTCTGATAGTCAGTTTCACTTTTCATTTTCATGAAGGTTTCTTTAGTTGTGCAGAAGCTTTTTAATTTGATATAATCTCATTTATTTCTTTTTTCTTTTATTTCCCTTGCCCTAGGAGATATATGGACAAAAATGTTGCCATGTGAGATATCTGATATTTTCCTGCCAATGTTTTCCTCTAGGACTTTTATGGTGTCACGACTTATTTTAAGTCTTGTATCCATCTTGGTTTTTTTAAAAGATTTTATTTATTTTTAGAGAGAGAGGAAGGGAAGGAGAGAGGGACAGAAACATCAATGTGTGGTTGCCTTTCATGTGCCCCTTGTTGGGGACCTGGCCTGCAGCCCAGGAAAGTGCCCTGACTGGGAATTGAACCAGTGACTCTTTGGTTCACAGGCCCATGCTCAATCCACTGAGCCACACCAGCCAAGGCCTTTTATCCAACTTCTGTTTATCCTGGTGTACAGTATAAGTCAGTGGTCTAGTTTCATCTTTTTGCATGTCCCTATCCAGTTCTCCCAACACCATTTGTTGAAGAGGCTATTTTTACTCCATTTTATGCTTCTGCGCCCTTTGTCTTGGGAGCGGGGGGCAGAGACTTGGGTTTATTCTGGACTCTCTGTTCTGTCCCATTGGTCCATGTGTCTGTTCTTATGCCAGTACCAGGCTGTTTTGATTACAGTGGCCTCATAGTGTACCTGATATCAGGTATTGTGATCTCTCCTACTTTTGTTCTTTCTCAAGTTGCTGAGGCTACTTGGGGTGGGTTTTGGTTCCACATACATGTTTGCAATATTTGTTCTCTATCTGTGAAATATGCCATTGGTGCTTTAATAGGGATTGTGTTGAATCGATAGATTGCTTTGGGTAGTACGGACATTTTGATGGTGTTAATTCTTCTAATCTATGAACATGGTACACGCTCCTATTTACTTGTCACTTCCTTAAATTCCTTCTTCAGTGTTCTGTATTTTTCCAAGTCGCACCTAACTCTGAGTTGGGTAATAAACATACAATCCTTGGTCCCAACTGTGAGCCTTGCACTGTCCCATGAACTTGCTCTGGTCCCTCTTGACTGGGGGAAAACACTGTCTTAGACCATCACCACAGACAAGGGGACCTTTGTGGAAGTCCTGGTTTCCAGTGAAGTTCTAGCACACAACTGGGGTAAAAAATGCGAGTCTGGATTCATAGGAGAGAGAAAGAGGAGCAGTTTGACTTTACTCACATCACCCGCCCCCCCAACAAGGTGGGACTGATGATCAGGGGCAGGACAAGGTACCCCCACATTCAGCATAGCACTAGATGTCCCAGTGAGAGAATTATGCAGCATAAAGAAATAAAAGGCATTCATACCAGAAAGGAAGAGGTAAAACTGTCACTGTTTGCTGATAATATGATCTTATATACTTATATATGATCTTATATACATTCTGAACACTCCACCAAAATCTGTTAGAACTAATACATAAATTCAGGAAAATTGCAAGAGATAAATTAGTAGTGTTTCTAAAAGTGAAATATCTAAAAAAGAAATTTAAAAAAGTATCCCATTCACAAAGCATCAAAAACAATAAAATCCTTAGGAATTAATTTAACCAAGGAGATGAAAGATCTTTATCTGAAAACTATTAATACTTTGATGAAAGAAACTGAAGAAGATATAAATAAGTAAGAAAATATCCTGTGTTCATGGATCAGAAGAATTAATACTGTTAAAATGGTCATACTACCCAAAGTCATCTAAAGATTCCACTGGCATTTGCAAAGAAATATTTTTTATAAATCCCAAAATTTACATGGAGCCACAAAGACCCCAAATAACAAAAGTGATCCCGAGAAAGAAGAACAAAACTGAAGGCATCACACATCCAGATTTTAAACTGCATTATAGTTACATTAACAAAAACAACATGATGCTGGTATAAAACCAGACAAACAGACCAACAGAATAGAACTGAGAGCAAAGAAATGAACTCTGGCATACAAGTCAAACATATATTTGACAAGAGAGCCAAGAACATTCAGTGGGGAAAAAGACAGTCTCTTCAATGACTGGCTCAGCATTAAGAGAGCACAACACATTGGTTGATAAAACTCAGCCCGGGACTTCCAGTCAAGATGGCAGCAGGGCAGGCATGGCTCGCCTCTCCACACAACTGCCTCAAAATTACCACCAACATACAAAACAACTACCACTCAGAACCATCAGAAATCAAGCTGAATGAAGTCTGACAACTAAAAAACGGAGTTGAATGGAAGTCTGACAATTATGGAATTAAAGAAGCTACACCCATCCAGACCAGTAAGAGTGCAGATGCGGAATGGACTGGTCCCACACCCATGTGTGGTGCATAAAAATTTGGGAAGGTATCTCAGGAGTGAGGAGTCCCAGGCCCACACCAGATCCACCAGCCCAGAATTCCTGTGCCAGGAAAATAAGTCCCCACAACTTCCGGCTGCAAAAACCAGTGGGAATTGTGTCACAGGAAGAAACTTCTGGAGCCCCCAGCGGTTCCTCTTAAGGAACCCACACACGGACTCACCGACTCAGACTCACCCCTCGAGCTCCAGATTCAGGATAGCAGCTCGAGAGGCACCAGTGGTGCCGCCGGAGAAACGGGAGTGTCTGGCATCAGGGCAAGCAGAGGCCACTGTCCCTTTGATAAGCCCTCCTCCACAGAGCCAGTAGGTCTGGGGACATATCTGACGCCACCAACCTGGCTAACACGGCGTGACCCACCTTGGAGATCCCCAGAGACTCTCCCCCGCCAAACTTAAGGGCCCACCGAAGCTACTTTTCAATATGAATGGCTGGTCTCAGCTCATGCTTCACAACTTCCTAAAACCTATCAGACAACCTACAGCTGGCCTCACTGAGCCCCAGGCAGCACTGGGGCAGCCAGATTAGAGTCACAGCTTGGCTTCACCTGGGAATCTCCAAGCCCAGCACAAGCAGCAGCCGTCTCAGGTTGCTTTATAGCTCAGACAGGGTGCCCTGGGCGAAACGCAGGTGGGGGCTGACCTTGGCCTGCACCACCTGGGAAACCCCAGGGCCAGTGCACCCAGTGGACAGCTACAGACCACGCAGCAGCACTGCCACCCTGCCCCTGCACAGCTGATCCTCCACAGAGGTAGGTGGACAGTGGTCACAGCCAACCTGTGCAGCTGACTGGCCTGGGGAAATCCCTGTCATTCATCTGCCAACAGCAACTAACGCTCAACTACAAGAGGAGGGTGTACTCAGGCCACACGAAGGGCACACCTCAAATACCCAGCTTGGGTGACGGGAGGCTGTGCCACTGGACCCTACAGGACACCTACTGCATGAGGACACACCACCAAGACACAGAGTCAAAGCAGCTCTACCTAATACATAGAAACTAACACAGGGAGGCTGCCAAAATGAGAACACAAAGAAACATGGCCCAAATAAAAGTACAGATCAAAACTCCAGAAAAAAAGCGAAAAGAAATTGAGATGAGGAACCTATCAGGTGCAGAGTTCAAAACACTGGTTATTAGAATGCTCACAGAACTTAGGACCTCAGCAGCATGAAAAGAGACCCAGTCAGAAATGAAGGACACACTAATTGAAATAAAGAACAATTTATAGGGAAACAACAGTGGAGTGGATGAAGCCCAGAATCAAATCAATGATTTGGAACACAAGGAAGAAAAAAAACCCACGAAGAACAACAAGACGAAAAAAGAATAAAAAAATGAGGATAGTGTAAAGCAGCCCCTGGGACAACTTCAAGAGTTCCAACATTTGCATCACAGAGGTGCCAGAAACAGAAAACTCAAGAAATTGGAAATCTATCTGAAAAAATGGTGAAAGAAAACCTCCCTAATTTGGTGAAGAAAATACGACATGCGAGTCCAGGAAGCAGAGAGAGTCCCAAACAAGATGGATGCAAGGAGGCCCACTCTAAGATATGTCATAATTAAAAGGCCAAACATTAAAGATATAGAGAGAATCTTTTTTTAAAAGATTTTATCTATTTATTTTCAGAGACAGGAGAAGAGACAGAAAGAGAGGGATAGAAACATCAATGTGTGGTTGCCTCTTGCATACTCCCAACTGGGGACATGGCCCACAACCCAGGCATGTGCCCTCACTGGGAATCGAACCAATGACCCTTTGATTCCCAGGCTGGCACTCAACCCACTGAGCCACACCAGCCAGGGCTAGAGAATCTTAAAAGCAGCAAGAGAAAAGAAGTTAGTTACTAGATGGTTGTCAGATAGAAGCGGATTGTGGGGAAATGAATGAAGAGTTGAAGAGATTAAGAAGTACAAATAGGTAGTTACAGAATAGCCATGTGGATGTAAAGTCTAGTATAGGAAATGGAGCAGCCAAAGAACTTACATGCATGACCCATGGACAAACAATAGTGAGGGGACTGCCTGAGGGAGTGAGGGGTGCTGGGTAGGGGGGAGCAAATGGGGAAAAATCAAGACAACTGTAATAGCATAATGAATAAAACATAATTAAAAACAAACAAAAAATTCAACTTAAAAAGCAAAAGCATGGCTCAGAGACCCAAAGCCCCATTACTGCTGTGAAAACAAAACAACCAAAAGCAAAATGATTCAGAGCTACTAATCCAAATAATAAAGAGATTTCATTAATGACATCCTGTGTCATTTAAAGAACTAATCATATAACAAAATACAAAGAAAAAGATCATACTGTAATATGTAATCGAAACCAACAATAACGGAAAACTCTACATCCAAGACTTTGAAATTTTAGTAAAAATAAGTGTATAAAAGCATCACCGCAGCCAAAGTAAACACTTGAGCCAATTCATTCATTTCCATTAAGAAAAAAAGAACATAACATTTGAATGTGGTTTCAATTTTACCTGCCCTCGCAACAGCATGATGGAACTGGAGAGCATCGTGCTAAGTGAAATAAGCCAGGCAGTGAAAGACTAATACCCTATGATCTCACCTTTAACAGGAACCTAATCAACAAAACAAACAAACAAGCAAAATATAACCAAAGATGCTGAAATTGAGAACAGGCTGACAGCCACCAGAGGGGAGAGGGGAGGGAATTTCAGGGGGAAAAGGGGAAGGGTTTACAGGAACAAGTATAAAGGACACATGGACAAAAACTAGGGGGGTGGAAATGGGAGGGAGGTGGGGAGGGCTGGGGCGGTGGGCTGGGATGGGAGTAGAAGACAGAAAACTGTACAAGAACAACAATTAAAATAAATTAATAATAAAAAAAGACAACAGAGAGCTGAACAAGCAGCACTATTCCCTCTTGGACCCCTCCCCTACATACAGCACCACAACATAGTGATGTGGGCTGCCCTGCCCTGGCAAATACCTAAGGCTCCACCCCTTATTACATATCAGGCGTGCAGAGACAGGAAAAAAAAAAAAAAAAAAGGCCCAAATGAAAGAACAGCTCAAAGCTCCAGAAAAAATACAACTAAGTGATGAAG
This sequence comes from Anoura caudifer, assembly GCA_004027475.1. Lineage (NCBI taxonomy): Eukaryota > Metazoa > Chordata > Mammalia > Chiroptera > Phyllostomidae > Anoura > Anoura caudifer. Next base: position 1,275 of record PVKU01016173.1, on the reverse strand, counting down.
AGATAGTCAACCTATCAGACACACAGCTCAAAACACTGGTAATCAGGATGCTCACAGAAATGGTGGATATGGTCACAAAATAGAGGAAAAAGTGGAGACTATGAAAAGTGAAATAAAGTAGAGTATACAGGGAACCAACAGTGATGGGAAGAAAATCAGGACTCAAATCAATGGTTTGGAGCAGAAGGAAGAAATGAACATTCAACTAGAACAGAATGAAGAAACAAAAATTCAAAAAAATGAGGAGAGGCTTAGGAACTTCCAGGACATCTTTAAACATTCCAACATCTGAATTATAGGGGTGCCAGAAGGAGAAGAGGAAGAACAACAAGTGGAAAAGTTATTTGAACAAATAATAAAGGAGAATTTCCCCAATCTGGCAAAGGAAATAGACTTCTAGGAAGTCCAGGAAGCTCAGAGAGTCCCAAAGAAGTTGGACCCGAGGAGGAACACACCAAGGCACATCATTATTACATTAGCCAAGATGAAAATGAAGGAGAGAATTCTAGACACAGCAAGGGATAAGGGCTCAGTCACCTACAAAGGAGTTCCCATCAGACTGTCAGCTGATTTCTCAAAAGAAACCTTACAGGCAAGAAGGGGCTGGAAAGAAGTATTCCAAGTCATGAAAGGCAAGGACCTACATCCAAGATTGCTCTATCCAGCAAAGCTTTCATTTAGAATGGAAGGGCAGATAAAGTGCTTCTCAGATAAGGTCAAGTTCAAAGAGTTGATCATCACCAAGCCCTTATTATATGAAATGTTAAAGGGACTTATCTAAGAAAAAAAAGATCCAAGGACATGACCCAAGGACATGAACAAAAGGGGGGAGAATGCAGGTGGGAGGGTCATAAAGGGGGGCAGGGAATGGGACACCTGTAATAGCATAATCAATAAAATATATTAAAAAAAAATTTAAACTCTTAATATATTAATAATTGAGTTTTAAATAGAATACTTGTAACTTTCTTAATTTCTAAAATCTCTGAACCCAAACCTCAAAATTCTCTCAGAAATGAAACTAATTTTTCAGTAAGTTTGATTTTCTGGTTTCGACATTTTAATTTTTTCAGGTACTCGTAGTTTCCCAGTTACCCAGAATAAGAATGTGGAGTGTTACGTTTATGAGAAACCAAAAAAGGAGTAACACCTGGAGTTAAGGCACTAGGGTCAGCCTTGCTCCTGGCCGCCTCCTAGACACTCACTCCTCACAGGTGGCTGTCACTCACGGGACCAGAGACACTCGTGTGCTCCCACTGTGGCCCCCCCCCCCCC
>PVKU01016172.1:0-15608 GCA_004027475.1 Anoura caudifer | reverse complement strand
AAAAAAATCCAAAACACTAAGTCAAAAGATTATATGCAGCACTATGTTTATTGCAGTGTTATTTACAATAGCCAAGCTATGAAAACAATCCAAGTGCCCATCAAAGGTGAGTGGATAAAAAAGCAGTGAAACATATATACAATGAAATATTACTTGGCCATAAAAAGAATGAAACCTTACCACTTGTGATGGAATGGATGGACCTAGAGGGTATTGTGCTAAATGGTGTAAGTCAGAAAGAGAAAGACAAATACCCTTTTGATTTTGCTTATATGTGGAATCTAAAGGACAAAATAAATTAACTAAGAAAATTGAAACAGACTCATAGACACAGGGAGCAGACTGGTGGTTGCCAGATGCGAAGTGGTGGGGGACTGATGAAAGAGGTGAAGGGATTGAGAAGTGCAAATTAGTAGTTACAAAATAGTCATGGGTATGTAAAGTACAGCATAGAGAATACAGTCAATGATACTGAGATAGCTATGTATGGTATCAGGTGAGTGCTGGAAATATCATGCAGAATACTTTGTAAAGTATGTGATTGTCTAGACACAGTGCTGTACACCTGAGACCAATTCAAAGTGGTATTGATGGTAAACTGTAACTGAAAAAATTCTTTAAATATTATTTTCTGTACTTTATGAAGTATGAAAATACCAGCTTCTAGATAATTTTTTCATGCATAGCATGTTCCGAGACATCAAAAATCAAAACATCAAAAGTCCGGTAGAAAAATGGGCAAAAGACGCCCTAGCTGTTGCAACTCAGTGGATTGAGCGCAGGCTGCGAACCCAAGGGCTGTTGGTTGATTCCTAGTCAGGGCACAGGCCTGGGTTGCAGGCCAGGTCACCAGTAGGGGGTGCGTGAGAGGCAACCACCCATTGATGTTTCTCTCCCTCTCTTTTCTCCTTCCTTTTCCTGCTCTCTAAAAAATAAATAAAATCTTTAAAAAAATTAAAAAAGAAAAGTGGGCAAAGGACATAAACAGTTCATAGAAAAATAGAAAAGATCCTTAAATGTATGAAAAGATATTCATTACCATATATAAGAAAATAAATGCAAATATGAGATGTGAGATGACATATCACATTTATAAGATTGGAAAAAGATCCAAAAATTTGACGTGCACTTCCGTGTGTCAGTCTGCAGAGGAAGAGACATTCCTTACAGTGCCAAGCTGACTGTCACATGGTACAACCTCTATGGACGGCAATCTGGCAACAACTCTCAAAAGGAAACTAATTTACTGTATGATCCAAGGATTTCACTTCTGAAAATTAATCTTTCAGATATATTTACAAAGGTACATAATGATCTAATTATAAGCTTATATGTTGCAGCAATCTGTGTCCATCAATAAATAACTGCTTTCCACACAAAAGAACAATACGCGGGGTTTTAAAAGACCAAGGACATCTCCATGTTCTGATGTGGAAATATCTCCAAGATACACTGTTATCTAAAAGAGAAAAATTGGATTTCATAAGACTGCATACAGAAGGTACACTACCTTTTATGTGTAAAGGAAGAACAAATGTGCATTTACATGTGCATATATTGCCTAGAAAACACTGGAAGGATTATAATAAACTCACACATTATTTATAGGAAGAAGGGGAAGTGATGAATGAGGAGAGGGTGAAAGTAAAATTTATTACACAGATGTTTTTGAACCTGTGGATTCACTATCTATTAAAAAATAAAAGTTAAAAAAAATCACTAGCCTCTAGCTATTAAACTCTCCACAGGGTCAAAGAGTTCTTAAGGCAGCTCAGGTGCTTCTCACTCTCGCTTTAAATGTTTTCCTTACCTAGGATTTTTTTTCCTTCTCAGCTCAGCTATTTGACATATCTTGTTTTATTGCACTTTATTGTTCTTCACAGATATTACATTTTTTACAAATCGAAGGCAAAACCTTCCTCTAGCAAAATGATTACAACTGGTGTTACTGCAATACTTGCTTTTTTGCAGTGCATGGGAACCGAACCCGCAGTATCTCTGACGTATGCCTAAATTTAAAACTTTTTTAAATTTTATTTTAATTGTTGTTCATGTAGTTTTCTGCCTTTTACTCCCATCCCAGCCCACCCCCAGCCCTCCCCACCTCCCTCCCATTTCCAACCTCCCTAGTTTTTGTCCATTTGTCCTCTATACTTGTTCCCTTTTCCCCTGAAATTTCCTCCCCTCTTCCCTCTGGTCACTGTCAGCCTGTTCTCAATTTCAGTGTCTTTGGTTATATTTTGCTTGCTTGTTTGTTTTGTTGATTAGGTACCTGTTAAAGGTGAGGTCATATGATATTTGTCTTTCACCACCTGGCTTATTTCACTTAGCATGATGCTTTCCAGTTCCATCCATGCTGTCGCAAAGGGTAAATGTATTATCCATCATCATCATGCATTTGCAGCAGAAGGGGTGCTGCAGTTGGTTGGTATCCTTGCTCCTGGAGACCCAGTATACTCATAGGGTAAGCAGCCAAAGGGATTTCTCAAAGGTCAAAGAGCAGAAAGATTTTCACTCACACTGGGCTTACCTAAGGGGTGTGTAAGTTATGCATAATTGGCTCTTTGTAACCTTGACATCCCTTTTTGAAGAGATAAATGAAAACAAAAGTCAGAATTTGGCTAGCACACATTATGAAATTTCAGATGTATTATGTTATAGCTGTGTTTCCTTTTGTTAAAGGAGTTCTACTCTGGGTGTTTAGTTTACTTTCAGATATTTAAATAAACACTGCATCAGGGATAATGAGCCCTAAAACTGTTTTATTCCTATTATCATTTTAAATTATATAAAATAATTGAACCAAAGGTAATTAAATCTTTCATCCTTTGGATTGGGTTTCTGGAGGTGTGAAGCTCAGGGAAAGATAAGTGTTCATTTCTGATCTAATTCTATTCTGAGACTTGTTTGTGAGGAGGATGGAGAGAGGCACCATCAGAAATTGAGATTGCTGGTGGATAAGCACTGGTAATTCATCTGCTACACTGATCACTATCTAATCCCTTAGGATTCATATCATACTAAGGAAGCTGTCTCCTGGCACTCACTTCCTTGCCAGTCACTTTATTTTCTCCTTTTCTCCCCATAAGCACTTGTACCTTCCAGCTATTGCCCTGTTGCTACATTCCGGAGATGGTGGGTCTCTGGTGAGTCTTAAGTGCACTGTAGGCCTTTAGAGGAGTCTCTTGAGAATCCCATAGTTTCTTCTCCCATCCCAACCCCCACTGATTTTTATAGCCAGAAGTTATGGGAACTTATCTTCCTGGTGCTGGAACCCTGGTCTGGAACCCTGGACTGGGTGGTCTGGTCTGGGGTTGAGATCACTCACTTCCAAGGTATCCCTCCCAATTTTTATCTACCACATGTGAATATGGGACCACCCATTCTACCACCTCTCTGAGCCTTTCCATGTCTCTGAGTCTCTGCCCCTTCTACCCTTCTGGATGAATGTGGCTTCTTTAATTCTTTGGTTGTTGGACTTTAATACAGCTCAATTTTCTGATGAATCTGGTGATACTTGTTTTGTAGTCTAATTGTAATTTTTGCTGTCATTCTGCATGCAGTTGAAGTATGTTTACCTATGCTCCCATCTTGACCAGAAATCCATTAATGGTTTTATTTATTTTTTATTTTTTAAAATATATTTTATTGATTATGCTATTGCAGTTGTCCCATTTCTCCCCCATCATTCCCCTCCACCCTGCACACCCCCTCCCACCCACATTCCCCCCTTTTACTTCCATTAATGGTTTTTAGATATCCTCTCTTTCAAATGTTTAAGTAAAAAAAGATGCATCAGGACACTTAGTATAGTGCTGGTCAAAGTAGGTGTCCAGAATGTGTTGCTTATCTTCCAATCATCTTTTCAAAAATAAACACACTTCATTCAAATAGAAAACTATACAAAAGCAAACTGATCAGATGTTATCAAACTTCTTTTTGTCTTCTTTGTTACTTATGCAATAAAACTGTTGTCATTAACATATGAAAAGGATAAGAATGATACCAAAGAAACATATGAACTTCAAGATCAACAAATTATAAAGGTCTATGAAAAAAATCAATTCAATAAATGTTTAATTAACCAAAAAATGGAACTGATTCTAAATATCTTTTAACAACAAAGAAAAAATTGGGGGGAGGGAGTGGGAGTGGAGGGAATGAGCAAAAAAAATAGAGAAAAAAGTCATGGACAAGGGCAACAAAGGGAGAATGGGAAAGTAGAGGAGGGTATGGGGATATAAATGGTGATGGACAGAAACTTGACTTTGGGTGATGAACACATAGTACAGTGTACAGATGATGTATTGTGTAATTGTGCATCTGAAACCTTTATAATTTTGTTAACCAGAGTCACCCCAATAAAGTTAATAAAAAGAAAAAAATATACATACATACATACATATAATCCCACTTGGACTTTTCATTTAAATGGCAGTTGAGCCCTGGCTGGGTGGCTCAGTGGGTTGAAACATCACCTAGTCAGGACGCATACTAGGTTGCGAGTTTGATCCTTGGCTGAGGCATGTATGGGAGGCAACCAATTGATATTTCTCTCTCATATCAGTGTTTCTCTCACTCTCTCTCTCCCCCAAATCAGTAAAAATATACCCTTGGATATGGACAAAAAAATAAAATAAAATAAAATAAAATAAAATAAAATAAAATAAAGTAAAATAATAAATTGCATTTGTTTAATTCCCAATGTCTTTTCCCTTTCTTCTCTTTTTTTTCACTTTTTTAATTGTATTTTTCCATTACCATTTATTCCCACCCCCATCACCACACTATTCTCCATGTCCATGAGTCCTTTTTCCTTTTTGCTTGATCCCCTAGTCATCCCCCTGACCCATAGCTGTCAACCTGCTATCTGTGAGTCTGTCTCTGTTTTGCTTGTTAGTTAAGTTTGTTCATTAGAATCCATATATGAGTGAAATCATATGGTATTAGTCTTTCCCTGACTGACTTATGTCAGTTAGCACAATGTGCTTCAGGTCCATCCATGCTGTTGCAAAGGGTAAAATTTTCTTCTATTTTACAGCTGAGTAGTATTCCATTGTGTAAATGTCCCATAGTTGTTCTATCCACTAATCTACTGGGCTGCTTCCATATCTTGGCGATTGCAAATAATGATGCAATGAACATAGGGGTGCTTATGTTCTTACTGAACTATCTATGAAAATAGTACACAAACAACATTGAACACTGAAGTCAATAGACAATCTAAAGTCAGATTTTGGAAGAAGTTTTTGTTGAGTATGTATAATTTGATATGGTTGAGAAAAAAATCTTACTGAAGTTCACCTCATGGGTCACCCAGATTTCACTTCATAACTAGTGATGATAGTTAAAACTTGAACCACTGTATGTTCAGTGATTGGATACTTGATACCAGCTGTAAGCAGAATATTAAGCTACTGTCCTATTATGCATTTGTTATATTTTGGAACAATCAGAATGGTGTTCCACTACAATGTTTTTTCCTCCTGACTCTTACTCTTTGTTTACCTAGTCAAAGGAAGAAAATTTCGAGAGTCAACTGGGCAATAAAGGCCTAGTAATGAAGTATGGTATATCACCTAAGAGGTATAAACAAAATGCTTTGTTAAGTATTGGAGGCTTTCAGAGATTGCTAGAAAGAATATGTCCCGGTAATTGCAGCAATTTATATAGCTTTTCACTCAGAAGAGAACAAGAAATTTTCTGTGAGATATATAGCAGCCACTGGGTACATAGCTGAACTAGGCATTTCCTTGAAAGAAACAAAGGATTGATTCAAGAGCTATTTATAACCACCTTCTCCAGCTGTAGATTTGGAAGAGAGATTTTACCATTATCTGAGAATATATGAATTAGACCAATGGCAATCCATATATTTTGTTGACAAATATAAACTCTGAAAAGATTTGGCCACATTCAATGATAGCTAGAGAAAAAGAAGCAAGAGAGAACAATGGAAAGATACTGCCGAGCAAGGGGAAAGAAGCAGCAGTTGAAAACTCATAGGAAGAGAATATTTCTGAAAGTAAGCTAAAATACTCTCTAATGTTTAGAAAATAACCTAAAAAATTCTAAGGTTTAGAAAATGAGTAGATACTCTCAATAGAATGAAGAAGTCTTGGGCTCTTTGTACAAGGAGCAGAAACTCACAAGGACAACATATGTTTAGTTGAAAGGAAAATACAAAGAGGTAAAAAGGAAGATGACTAAGTAAGGATTTCAAGAAACTAAGAAGTAATAACATGGTTAAAATTCACTGCAGAGGCAAAGAAGCAGAAACGATACTTCCGAGAATTAAGTCAATGATATAAACAAACTTCCAGCCCTAACCCAGTTGGTTGGAAGGTCATCCCATGTCCAAAAGGTGGAGAGTTCGATTTCTGGTCAGAGCACATACCGGGGTTGCGGGTTCAATCTCTGGTCCTGGTGCGTTCAAGAAGGCAACCAATTGATGCTTCTTTAGCACATCAATGTTTCTCTCTCTCCCTTCTTGTCTCTTTAAAAGCACACACACACAAAAAAGAGCCTCAGATGAGGATTAAAAAAAGAAAAGAAAGAAGCTTCCAAAACTTTTCCAGAATGCAGAAAGAGCAAACATGAGAAAATCAAGATAGAGAATAAGAAAACATGGCATAAAAAGAATAAAGAATTAATATACATGATAGATTTAGCTGGAAAAACCCAAATCAGAATAAGTAATAATGCAAAACATTAATAGAATACAATTTTATGAGCCACAAAATTATCTACATGTGTCCAAAATGGTTATGACATTCCAAGAAAAATCAGCAAAAAGAGAGCAACATTTAGATACATGCTGGAGTAATTTTTGAGTTATAACCATAAATTAAAAATTCTCTTTGTTCAGAATGCAGAAAATGAACAAACAAGAAACAAACTCATAACCTCAGGACAGCAGTTAAAATTATGGTACACTCGGACTCTTTCTTGACCAGTAAGTGCCAGAATAATAAACAACCGGTAAAACTAATACAATTACTTGATTGCCTTCTGCATGCACCATGCTACACATTTTATCTCCTTTGCTACATTCTTTACATTTCCTTCTTTTGAGATAATTTAATTGGCAAATTATTTCTTCAGTGTTGATGCATTTTCAAAGCAAATAAAGAACAGAAGGGAAACATACATTAATGTCACACCAAAGGAGACCACAACTGGGCACAACCTCATTCCTTGGTTTGCAAGGTAGAAAAGACAGGGTACGGAGAATGCAGTTGAACATAACAAATGAGGCAAACAAATTATTTAGTATTTAGTAAATACTAAAACTATCGATGAGAAAGAACTACAACTGAGACAGTGGAAGAAGGCTCTGGTTGTCAAGAAGACTGAAAAGTAAAAATAATTATAAAAATGTTGTTAACATTGAATGAAAACAAGGGGGGAAATGGAGACAACTGTACTTAAAGAACAATTAAAAGAGAGAGAGAAAAAAGGATTGCAGAAAAGTTGTAGAGTAAGAATAGAGGACAATTAAAAGAATATTGAGAGGAATATACTGAAAATAAATATTTGAAAGCAGAATTATTAAAATTGGGCTCCTTTTTATCTTTATTTTTCACTATGTGTAGGGCAAAAAAGAAAAAAATGAAAATGGGCTTAATGGCTTGTTAGATAAATGCTGAACAATTATTTAAAGTTGGAAAGAAAAAATACAATTGGGTTCCAATCAGTTTCTCAGCTCATTTCAAAGACATGGTTGAGTACATTTTGGGAAAGAAGAGATAGGTGAAAATATACATGCAAACAGTAGCAATTCATAGTGAAGTATGTTCTTAGCATCTGGATATTTACAGATATAATTGATTGAAAAGGGTGATTTGAAGGGAATTGAAGCGTCCAGAACAGTTCTAATTTTACGTATTTTGTTTCCTTGACAAATTATTTTACTGACCAGTGCATTACAAGGTTTTGCAAGAAAAAATATGATCATGATAGCTACAGATTACTGTTGAGAAATAAAATGTAAAAGAGGACAAATGAGGAAACAGAAATGAAGATTGCTAAGGTTACTTAGATATGTGCAGCATGAGTATGTCTGCTTCATACCATTTACAAATGTTTTGAAAAATTTTAAATATTATAAGGATATAAGAAAACTTATGCAGGTGGTTCACTTAGGTAAATTGTTAAATTGTTTGACTACCTTTAATAAAATTGGTAGGTTTCCATTATTTTACTAAATGTTATCCCAATGGGGTATTTGCAGTAAAAATATTGACAATATACCCACTCCAAGTCTAACCATAATTAAAATGGCAAAATTCAAACATGGAGAGAATATTAAAAGCAGTAAGGGAGAAACAGGAAGTAACATACAAGGGAGCTCTAATAGGGCTAGCAATTGATTACTCAACAGAAACACTATAAGCCAGAAGGGAATGACAAGAAATATTCCAAGTAATGAAAAGCAAAGATGTGCAACCAGGACTAATCTACCCAGCAAGGCTCTCATTTAAAATGGGAGGCAAAATAAGAATTTTCCTAAGACAAGAGAAGGTTAAAGGAACACGCCTCCACAAAACCAGCATTGCAAGACATGCTAAAGCAACTGCTTTAAGAAGATGCAGAAAAAGAGAGAGAGAGAGAGAGAGAGAGAGAGAGAGAGAGAGAGAGAGAGAGAGGAACACAGGTACAAAGGGGAAAAATGGCAATGAATAAGTACCTATTAATAATAACCTTAAGTGTAAAAGGATTAAATGCTCCAATCAAAAGACAGGGTAGCGAAATGGATAAGAAATCATGACCTGCACGTATGCTGCCTACAGGAGACCCACCTCAGAGCAAAAGAACTACACTAACTGAACATGAAGGGTTGGAAAAAAAATATTCCAAGCAAAAGGACAGGAAAAAAAAGCTGGGGTAGCAATACTTATATCAGACAAAATAGACTTCAAAACAGAGGACATAAAAAGAGACACAGAAGGACAATTCATACTACCCAAGGGTAGAATCCATCATGAAGATATAAACATTGTAAACATAAATGCACCCAACATAGGGGCACCCAAATATATAAGGAAAATCTTGGTGGACTTCAAGAAAGATACAGACAACAACACACTTATTGTAGGGGATTTTAACACTTCACTGTTAAAAAGGGATGGATCTTCTAAACAAAATATCAACAAGGATATTGTGGCACTGAATGATACACTAGATCAAATGGGATTAGCTGATATGCACCTTTCATCCCAAAGAAGCAAAATACACATTCTTTTCAAGTGCACATGGAACATTTTTAAAGATAGACTGACCATATTATAGGTCACAAAGCAAGCCTCAACAAATTTAAAAAATTGAAATTACATGAAGCATCTTCTTAGACCACAAGGGCCTGAAACTAGAAACCAATCTCAAGGAAAACACTCACACTCCAACTCATGGAGATTGAATAGCATGCTATTAGACAATGAATGGGTTATTAATGAGTGCTTCCAAGTGCTGGAAACAGCCTATATGCCTTTCAGTAGATGAGTTGATCAAAAAACTGTGGTACATATACACGATGGAATACTACAAAGCAAAAAAGAGAAGGAGCTCCTACCCTTTATGAGAGCATGGAGGGAACTGGAGAGCATTATGCTAAGTGAAATAAGCTAGGAGCTGAAAGACAAATACCATATGATTTCACCTATAAGTGGAACCTAATCAACAAAACAAAGCAACAAACTAAATAGAACCAGAGACATGGAAATAAAGAATAAACTGACAGTGACCAGACGGGAGGGGAGAAGGGGATAACAGGGGAAAGAAGGGGAAGGGTCAACTCAAAGAACATGTATAAAAGACTCATGGACATGGACAATGGGGTTGGGGGCAGGGAGGAGGTGGGGGAATATAGGGACAATCATAACTGAACAACACTAAAAATAAATAACATTATAAAAATAAATAAAATAAATAAATTTTAAAAATACTGACAATACAGTTTAAACTATTTTCTACACTAAATGCAATAATTCTGTACATGTGATGAGAAAAAGCTCATTAGATAGATTTGGTTCAGTTTTCTTTTGTTCAGCAAGACAAAAATTTAATAGTAAAATGGCAAGGGATGTATTTTTCATTGCGAAAGACAGTAATTGTCACACAACGTACTACAAAGCTTGTAAAAAATGGCCATCTGCTCATAAAACTAACTTAATGAAGAACATGAGACCAAATATGTTGAAATGTTTCTATTAGGTTTTCCATAAATATTTTCTTGATTTAGATTATTGAGTAGTCATTAATATTTTAGATTATGAAGTCTCTCAATACTTTGATCATATGTGTGGGTCCTCTTCTCAGGAAAAACACATGTTCATAAAACATTTTCACGTTTTCAAGCCCATCCCTGAAACTTGGAAGATCTTGAATGACAGTTTAAGAATCTTTATTATCTGAATATTATATTATCTGAAATGTTACCTTGATGTGCTCATAAATAACTAAAATTCACCACTAATTCTCCCTTTCTATTCTTACTAACTCATCTTCTCTCCCTTCCCAGCAAGAGATATTCTTTTTTCTTGAACTTTTTATTGAGGTAAATTGACCATAACATTATATTAGTTTTAGGTGTCTAGATGGATGTTAACTATACTTACTGTGGTAATCATTTGGTTTATTCACTTTCAAAGCATGAAATAAATGTGTTCAGACAACTGAGAGATTTTAACATCTAAGAATTATCAAATAATCTTATAGACCTTAGCTCTTTCTTAAGTGTTACAAGTTGAACTTCTTTCTGATTCATTTCAGATTCATCGTCAGAAGTGCCACAGTGTTTAAATTTCGTGGACTCAGATCCATGGTTAAAATCTGGTAGCGTGATCCTTAAAATAAAAGATTTGGGTATGTATCCAGATTCCGTATACAAGGTGAAATGACACACTAATTATTGTAATATGAATTTTAACTGTGGAATATGAAAGGCCAAAAACTGTTTAAAATTCTGGCTAATTTTACTTAAAATAGTTTTATAAGACATATAATTGACCTACAATAAATATACATCTTTAAGTGTATAATTTGAGGTTTTCTCATGTGTATGTAACCATTAAACCACAACCCTATTCAAGATAATAAACATATCCTTTTTCTCCAATGTGTCCTCATGCCCCTTTGTAATACCTTCTTCTAGACACTTCCTCCTCTCCCACTCCCACCCCTAAGCATCCCCAGGTAATCACTAATTTGGTTTCTCTCATTGTAAATTTGTCATTAATTTCTAGAATGTTTAGTAAATAAAATTATAGTGCATATATTTTTTGTTTGGTAGGATTTACTCATGTTTTTGTGTATATTAGTGGTTTTTTTATTGTTGTGTAGTATTTCATAGTATGGGTATACCATAATGTAGTTCTCCCTTCACCACAAGTGAAAGAATACAGAAAATTCTAGAAGCTAAAAATGGAAAGAAAATAAATTCTCCCCTGGAACCTTCAGAAGAAACAGATCTGACAACTTATTTTAAACTTCTGACATCCAGAACTATAATGTATTTGTGTGTTTTTGATCCATTAAATTTGTGGAATTTGTTATAGTAGCAATAGGAAAAAATATATGATCCTTTTTGTCAGGTTGAGGAAGTTCTCTTATATTTCTAGTTTGCTGACAACTTTTATAAGAATTGGTGTGACATATCCACAGCAATGAAACAAGAAAAAAATTGGAAAGAAAGAAGTAAAATTGTCATTATTTGCAGATGACATGATGCTATATATATAGAACCCTAAAGATTTCACCAAATACTATTAGAACTGATTAATAAATTCAGTAAAGTAGCAGGATACAAAATTAATATTCAGAACAGGTTGCATTTTTATACACTAATAACAAACTGACAGAAAGAAAATGTAAGGAACTAATTCCATTTACAATACATCAAATTTAAAATACCTAGGAATAAACTTAACCAAGGAGGTAAAAGACCTGTACTCAAGAAATTTTAAGAAATTGAAAAAAGAAATTGAAGAAGATACAAATAAGAGGAAGCATGTACCATGCTCACTGATAGGAAGAAGTATCATTAACATGCCTATACTACCAACACAATCTATATATTCAACCCAGTCCCTACTAAAATGCCAATGCATTTTTCACACAACTAGAACAAAAAATTCTAAAATTTATATGGAACCACAAAAGACTCCAAATAGTCACAGCAATTCTGAGAAAGAAGAATAAAGTTGCAGGTATCACACTACCTGATATCAAATATACTACAAGGCCATAGTAATCAAAACATCATGGTACTGGCAGGAAAACAGACAGAGATGAGTGGAACACAATAGATAACCCAGAACTAATCCTATATGGACAGTGGATGACAAAGGAGGCAATACACTACAATGGGGTAAAGACAGTCTATTCAATAAATTTGTAGTGCTGGGAAAAGTGGACAGACACACGCAAAAAAGTGAACTTAGACCACCTTCTTACACTATATACAAGAATAAACTGAAAATGGATTGAAGTCTTAAATGTAAAACTCTAAACCATAAAGCTCCTGGAAGGAAACATAGGTAGTAAACTCTCTGACATTGCTCTTAGCAATATTTTTTTCTGATACATCTCTTTGGGCAAGGGGAACAACAACAACAACAACAAAAATACAAGTGGAACTACACTAAACTAAAATGTTTTTGCATAACAAAGGAAGCTATCAGCAAAGTAAAAAGACAGTCTACTCAATGAGAGAAACTTGTTAATGATCTATCCATTAAGGGGTTAATATTCAAAATTTATAAAGAACTTATATAGCCTATTACCAACCAACCAACCAACCAACAAACAAACAAGCAAACAAAAAAATCCAATTAAAAAATAGGCAGAAGATCTGAGTAGACATTTCTCCAAACATGGCTAATAGACATATGAAAAGATGCTCAATGTCACTAATCATCAGAGAAATGCATATTAAAAGCACTATAACATAACTCCTCACACCTGTCAGAGTGGCTATCATCAATAAATCAACAAACAACAAGTGCTGCAATGTTGAGTAATGAGAACCCTTGTATATTGTTGGTGGGATTGCAAATTGATGTAGCCATTATGGAAAACAGTATGGAGGTTCCTGAAAAAATTAAAAATATAACTTATGACCCAGCAACTCCATTTATGATTACTTATTTGAATGAACCCAAAACACTGATTCAAAAGAATATATGCACCCCAATGTTTATTGCAGTGTTATTTACATTAGCCAAGATATGGGAGTAACCCAAGTACCCATCAATAGATAATTGGATAAAGAAGGTACATGTATGCAATGAAATACAACTTGGCCATAAACAAAAATGAAACTTTACCATTTGTGACAGCACGAATTGACCTAGAGGATATTATACCAAGTGAAGTAAGTCAGCCAGAGAAAGAAAAATACCGTAGTGATTTCACTTATATGTAGAATCTGAAGAACAAAATAAATAAACAAAACTGTAACAGACTGATAGGTGCAGAGAGCAAACTGATGGTTTACAGATTGGAGGGGTTGGAGCTGAGTGAAAAAGGTGAAGAGGTCAAAAAGTACAAAGTGATAGCTACAAAATAGACATGGGGATGTAAGGTATAGCATAGGGAATATAGTCAGTAACATTGTAATAACTATATATGGTGCCAGATAGGTATCTGGCTTATTGCAAGGATCATTTTGTTAATTATATAGGTGTCCATGACTCTGCTGTTCACCTGAAACTATTATAAAATAATATTGAATATCAACTGTAAGTGAAATATAAAAATAAAAAAGCAGCCTTTAAAAAAAGAATTTATGTAAAATTTTGTTAAATGCTTTGTCTATATCTATTGAGATAATTATATGGTTTTAATATTTTATTTTTTTGTTGATATAGTGAAGTATGTTCTTCAATTTCCAATATTATACCAATCATGCAATTATTGAACTAACCTGATTGGACATAGTATATTATCTTTTTTATTTATTGTTTTATTTTATTTGATAAAATTTTATTAAAAACATGATAATACTGAGTTTTTGTTTTCTGCTAAAGTATTTGGTTGTAATATCAGATTTCCTTATAGTCCACATTCTAAATGCATTTCTTCAGAAAATATTATTTGTTCCTAAATCATTGGTAGAATTCACTAGTGAAACTATGTGGACCTAGAATTTTATTGATATTAAAAAAAAGTTTTTGTTTCATTGATTTTTCTATATTGTTTTACTGTTTCTATTCCATTGAGTCATTGGTACATACACTGATGCTTATTATTCCCTTTCTTTTCACATAAGGTTTTATTTGCTCTTTTTTCTGCATCTACTGAGATAACCCTATAGTATTAATTAATTAATAACATAGTGATATCAATCTTTTTCTGTTGCTTATCTGTTCCTTTTCCTTTTTTTATTTATTTTTATTTTCAAATTATATTTCATTAATTATGCTATTACAGTTGCCCCATTTCTCCCCCATCATTCCCCTCCACCCTGCACACCCCCTCCCACCCACATTCCCCCCCTTAGTTCATGTCCATGTGTCATAAGTTCTTTAGCTTCTACATTTTCCACACTATTCTTGCCCTCCCCCTATTTTCTACCCACCATCTATGCTACTTATTCTCTGTACTTTTCCCCCTTTCTCCTCCTCCCACTGCCCTGTTGCTAACACTCCATGTGATCTCCATTTCTGTGGTTCTGTTCCTGTTCTATTGTTTGCTTAGTTTGCTTTTATTTTAGGTGTGGTTGTTAATAACTATGAGTTTGCTGTCTTTTTACTGTTCATATTTTTTATCTTCTTTTTCCTAGATAACTCCCTTTAACATTTCATATAATAAGGGCTTGGTGATGATGAATTCCTTGAACTTGACCTTATCTGAGAAGCACTTTATTTTCCCTTCCATTCTAAATGAAAGCTTTGCTGGATAGAGCAATCTTGGATGTAGGTCCTTGCTTTTTATGACTTGGAATACTTCTTTCCAGCCCCTTCTTGCCTGTAAGGTCTCTTTTGAGAAATCAGCTGACAGTCTGATGGGATCTCCTTTGTAGGTGACTGTCCCCTTATCTCTAGCTGCTTCTAGAATTCTCTCTTTCATTTTAATCTTGGGTAATGTAATTATGATGTGCCTTGGTGTGTTCCTCCTTGGGTCCAACTTCTTTGGGACTCTCTGAGCTTCCTGGACTTCCTGGAAGTCTATTTCCTTTGCTAGATTGGGGAAGTTCTCCTTTATTATTTATACAAATAAGTTTTCCACTTGTTGCTCTTTCTCTTCCACTTCTGGTACCCCTATAATTCAGATGTTGGGATGTTTCAAGATGTCCTGGAGGTTCCTAAGCCTCTCCTCATTTTTTTGAATTCTTGTCAGACTTCATTCTTTTCTGTTTGTTTGTTTCTTCCTTTTGGTCCACTCCATTGATTTGAGTTCCAGTCTTCCTCCCATCTCTATTGGTTCCCTGTGTGTTTTCCTTCATTTCACTTATTGTAGCCTTCATTTGTTCATCCAATTTGTGACCAAAATCAACCAATTCTGTGAGCATCCTGATCACTAGTGCTTTGAACTGTGCATCTGATAGGTTGGCTATCTCTTGGTTGCTTAGATGAATTGGCTGTGGGGCATTGTCCTGTTCTCCCGTT
>PVKU01016171.1:0-15611 GCA_004027475.1 Anoura caudifer | reverse complement strand
GGGGTGACTGAGGGAGGAGGAGAAAATTAACTACCCCTGAAGCAGGGGTGTTCTGCCCACGGCCTGTGGGCCACATGCAGCCCAGGATGGCTATGAATGTGGCCCGACACAGAACTGTAAATTTACTTAAAACAGTACTTACTTTTATTACTAAGTTTTATCCTGTTTTAGTACTTAGATGTGTACGTCTTCTATATTAGTGATCACAAACTTGGAACCTGCTCAATGATTTTAAAAGATTATCAAAAGGGTCGCTGCATAATTAAGGTTATTATGTGAGGACTTTTTTGCTTATCTGTCGCGGCGGATATGATGAAATTATGCACCGACCTTGTTTTGCTCATCCGTTTTCATTAGTATTTGTGTATTTAACGTGTGGCCCAAGACAACACTGCTCCTTCCAGTGTGGCCCAAAAATGCCAAAAGGTTGGATACCCCTTGATGGAGAGGCAGTAGGTAAGCCAAGAGGAGAGGGGAGACTAAAATGCACAGAGACACGGACGGAGGAGCTAAGAACAAAATCCAGGATATTAGTTTTCATGCCTCAGACACACTAACAAAAAGCGGGGGCTCAGGATCTTGTTTCTCTCCTTTAGGTTGCAAAGCCCCAGCCCAGCCTGTTCCTCCCATCACTGAGGCTCCCAGTGCAGGCGGAGGCAGCGGCAGCGGTGGCAGCAGCTCAGGGGGCAGCCCTGGTGGCAGTGGATTCTGTGCCAATAGGGCCAGTGGCCTGTACCCTGACCCCACTGACAAAAACGCCTTCTACAACTGCGTGGACGGACGGACCTTCCTTCAGCACTGCCAGGCGGGCCTGGTCTTCGATGCCTCCTGCTCCTGCTGCAACTGGTGATGTCTCCGCTAGACGCCACGTCCCCCAACCAGCTTGGAAATTGTTGTACAATAAAGGGCTGAGCATTACTGTGCAGCGGCTTCTGCTTCTTTCCTGAAGGGTCTTTGGTGTGATGAACCCCCATCTCCCAGTGAAATACAATACTGTAGCTTCACCAGCCAGCCCCAGCCACATGGTTTCCATGGTGAGCACCTGCAGAATGCACAGCTCTTTCCTGGGGGCTGAGTGGTAGGGGCAGAGAGATTCAAGGAATGAATGGCCCAAACGTGTACTTGGGTGAGGATGGGAGCAGACAGGGATGTGAGACTCAGAATGATAAGGACCCAGAAACAAACATGTCTCTACATTCCTTTAGAGCAACAATTTTCAACCGGTGCGCCACAAGAATTTCTAAAACATGAGGTACCTGACTATTTAGTCAGGGGCACTGACCTCTTTTCCCTTAGTTTGTCAAATTAAAAAAAATGACAACAGCCAACACAACAATGGCCATTTGGTGTGAATGAATGAAAATTATACCTCTTGTTTTGCTAGACTGGCAAAAAACATAATACGTATGTTTTTGTGTGCCACAGAATTTTAGGAATGAGTTCATGTGTGCCATGAGATGAAAAAGGTTGAAAACCACAGTTTTAGAGGAACATATCTAAATGGTCAAGGGGTTCAGCAGTGAAGATTTGGAGGTAATTTACGTGTGAAAAAAGAGAGGAGTGGGTTTGAGCAGGATTTGGGAGGGTCGGGAGCAATGGTGGGACAGAGGAGACGGGGTGCTTTGGGAGGGCGATGCAAAGTGAGAGCCTGGACTGCGTAGAAGTTTGGAGGTTGTATGTACGTGTCCCGAACTAAACTCAAACAAATTAAACGTTATGGTTCAAAATTAACTTAAGAATTGAAATAACTTTTAAAGGTTGCAGGTTGTATCCATCCATCCATGGACACTTTGATTGCTTCCATGTGTTGGGTACTATAAACGCTGCTGCTCTGTGCACAGCGGGGCAGGTATCCCCCCTGACACAGCGCGTTCATTTCCTGTGGGTGTGTACCCAGAAGTGGGATTGTTAGATTACGCAGCCGTTTTAGTTTTTAATTTTGGGGAGAACCTCTGTACTGCGTTCCGTAGTGGCTGCCCCAGTTTACATTCCTACCACAGTGCACAAAGGTTCCCTTTTTCCACATCCTTGTCATACATGTTGTCTCTTGTCTTCTTGGTGACAGCCATTCTAACAGGTGTGTAGTGATAGCTCATTGTGCTTCTGATTTGCATTTTCCTGATGGCTAGTGATGTGGAGTGTCTTTTTATGTACCTGGGGGCCATTTGGATGTCTTTGGAAAAATGTCTATTCAGTTCCTCTGCCCATTTTTTTAAAAGATTTTATTTATTTATTTTTAGAGAGAGGGGAAGAGAGGGAGAGAAACATCAATGTGTGGCTGCCTCTTGTGTGCCCCCTACTGGGGATGTGGCCTGCAACCCAGGCATGTGCCCTGACTGGGAATCGAACCAGTAACCCTTGGGTTTGCAGTCCAGTGCTCAATCCACCGAGCCACACCAGCCAGGGCTCCTCTGCCCATTTTTTAAATTGGATTTTTTTTTTTGTTAATGAGTTGTATGAGTTCTTTATGTACTTTGGATGTTAACCCCTTATCCCATATATGGATGCAAATATTTTCTCCCAGCTCCTAGGTTGCCTTTTCATTTTGTTGATTGTTTCTTTTGCTGAACAGAATTTTATTTTTTGTTGCCTAATTCCTCTGGCTAAGGCTTCCACTACAGTGTTGAGTAGAAGTGGGAAAAGAGGGCATCTTTGCTTTATTCCTGATCTTCAAGAAAAAGCCTTCAGCTTTTTGCCATGGAACGTGATGTTACTTGTGAACTTTTTGTCCATGGCCAGGGGTCTTAGTTTCTAACAACGAACTATAGTCTGGCTAATGTGAGCAGTAATGGAACTTTTTGAAGGTGTTTGTTAGCTCCCAGACTCTCTGGAAGGTCAAGAGGGCTGGGAACAAGGGCCTCTCTTCACTACAGGAGTGGCTTCTGTTGGGACACTGCACGGTTTGCCCCTTCAGCCAGCGACTCCCAGGAGCTGACGCCGCAGCTCGCTGCCGCTGCCCTGGGAGGAGGTGTCTTCCCCACTGCACGTGGCTTCCTCTCACGTCACTTAATTTAAAATCCAAGACTCACATGTGTTGGCAGAGTCTGGGTCCCAGGCCGGCTCCCCAGCCATGAGTGAGGCTGGAAATGCGAGTTTTCTGACTCCTACTTGGGAAGGTAGGATTCGTTAAGCAGCAACTATCAAAATATAGGGAGTGTGCAAAGACAGTGGACAGCCACCAATGACAAACTAACTACAGAAGTAGAAGGAATGGAGTGAGTAGGTGTGTTTCGGTGAACAGCACTTTCTTACTCTAGTGGAATTCAAGAAAATTCTCAGTCTCGCTGCTACTACTACAAACTCCTCCCAGGAATGAGAGCTGGGGCAGGGGGGAGGGGGGAGGGGATGCCGGGGATGGGGAAGGGGGCAGGGGGGTGGGGATGCGGATCTGGAAAGACAGAGGCTCCTCAGCACTCACTCACAAGGTTTTGCACGAGCGAGCATATCAGACGGGATAAGCTCAGTAGGAGAGAATTGTAGGGGATGAGCTACTTCTCTAATTTCGCCCATGTTTGCCGCCAAAATCACACCTCTAATAATCAGGAATGGTCGGCTTGCACTGGGGTTTTGAAGATGAGAAGCTTTACCGAGGTCCATGTCCATTTAATCCCTGTTACTTTTACCCTCTTTCTCTGGTAACTTTTACCATCTCTCTTCATACTTGAAGTTTTGCCCTTCTGTTATTTTAACTCATTTTTAGTTTTATGTTTAAGTGTGGTTTTATTCTTTTCTTGAATTTCATATGCTTCTTTTTTCCAATAAAATGTATTACAACTACTTACTGAGCACCTACTATGTTCCAGACACTAATTTTATGTATTTGGGATACAGTAGTAAAGGAAACAGACAAAAATCCCCATCCACGCGGAGCTTACATTTTGAGCGTGGGGAGGCAGACACTAAATAATAAATATAATAATGCATATACCATATTGTATGTTGGATGCTGAAAAGTGTTACAAAAAAGTGTGAAAGAGAGCCCTGAGCGGTGTGGCTCAGTTGGTTGGGCGTCATCCCCCAAAATGAAGGGTTGCGGGTTAATCCCCAGTCAGGGCACACGCCTGGGTTGCGGGTTCCCTCCTCTGTCAGAGCATGCGTGAGACGCATGGATCGGTGTTTCTCTCTCACACTGATGTTTCTTTCTCCTCTCCCTCCTCTCCAAAAACAAATACATGAAATCTTTCAAAAATGGTTTAAAATGCAAGTTGCTTTTTTAAAAAATGTAAAGGAGAGCAGGGGGCTTGCAGGCTGACAGCGAAGGGGTTGCGTTTCAGACGGGGTGGTCCTGTGACCTCTGACAGGAGGGTCGGTGGGCGGGGCCAGTTCCTACAGTGCCCGACCTACGCACTTGCTTTCATGCTCTGCTGTTGACACCTTGGAATTCTGAGTAACATTTGAACACGAGTTCCACATTTTCATTTTATCCTGGGCCCCCCAGAGGACCTGAGCGGGAGATGGAGGCAGTGAAGACATCGGCCGTCCAGGGGGCAGCGTTGACCGCAGAGGAGAAGACCAGTGCAGAGGTCCGCGGGAAGGAGAGATCCTGACACACTAAATGGACAGTAGCTAGGAGGCCAGTCTGGTTGGAGAAAAGGGAGCAAGGGCAGAGGAGTCATGGGGGACGTTATAGGAGATGTGATCAGGGGAAAGCAGATTGACAAACGTTTTCTATAAAGGCCTGTGAGCCCCAGTCGGTGTAGCTCAGTCGGTTGGAGCATTGGTTCCATAACTGGAAGGTTGCAGGTTCAATTCCAGGTCAGGGCGCACACCTAGGCTGTGGGTTTGATCCCTGGTCCCGGTGCGGGCGCACACCTAGGCTGTGGGTTTGATCCCTGGTCCCGGTGCGGGCGCGTGCAACCCCCTGGTCCAGATGCGTATGGGAGGCAACCAATCTGTGCTTCCCTCTCACAGCACTGTCTCTCTCTCTACCTGCCGCTCTGTCTAAAATCGCTGGAAAAAATGTCCTCAGGTGAGGATAAATAAATAAAGGTCATCAGTTAGTAGGGATTTTAGGCTTTGTGGGCCCTACGGTCTGTGTTGTAATTACTCAGCTGGTGTAGCAGTGTGCAAGCAGCCAGAGATGAAACCTAAATGAATAAGCATGGCTGTGTCCCAATAAAATATTACTTATGGACACTGAAATTTGGATTTCACGTAATGTTCATCTGTCTCAGAACGTAGCTTTCTAACTGGAGATATGGACAGAATTGTGCCCCCCCAAAAGCCATATCTTGAAGCCCTACCCTCCCCGTGATTGTATTGAAGGTAGGACCATTGAGGTTAAATAAGGTCACAAGGGTGAAACCCAGATCCAATAGGACTGGTATCCTTACAAAAGAAGGAGAGATATCAGATCTCTCTCTCTCTCTGCTCCCCTTCCCCACCCATGTAAGAAGACAGCCAAACTGTGGCTGTCTGCTGAGTCCTGTTGGAACATTTATCTTAGACTTTCCAGCCCCCAGAACTGTGAGAAAATCAATTTTGGTTGTTTAAGTCACCCAGTCTCTGGAATTTTGTTATGACAGCCACAGCTAAGACAATGTCCAAACCTAACCTGACGGCTACTTCATCTCTTATTACTCACAGAGGACGAGGACGAAAGAACACAATGAAGTAGCTCAGAGACAAACTGCTTCAGCCTGGTGTGCACGTCCAACTATAAGTGTCCTCAATGGAGCCATGCCCAGCAACTGCCCATCCATTCTGAGCCACCTGCTCGGAACCTCCGAATCTGAGGACAGGAAGTTTCCTGGTGCCAGCCAAGTGTAATCTGAAAACCCAATCCGGGCATCCTTTTGTCTCTTTTCATTCCTTCAACCCCGCCCTCTTGGCGACTGTGGCATCAGCACTGCACCCTGTGCTAAGGACTGAACGGAGAATAACTTGGTCACTGCTGCCTCTAGCCGGCGCTTGATGGTGTGCGCAGGTGCAGCCGTGTCCATCATTGCGGCTTGCCTTGGACTCCAAACTCTGCCACGTGGATGCTGAGAAGCAATTTTTATCACAGTGCTGGCGCAAAGAAAGTGCTCCAACTATTGCATGACCACAGGAATGGGGATGTGTTGATGCAGGAGTCCCACCTAGGTGATGGTCCCAGGTGGGGCAAAATGCCGTGGATCTTTATGGAAGGAGAAGGAACCTCTTCCTAGGGAGGAGGGGTGCATCCGAAACCGTGGGAGGTGGGGTGCTGATGCATTCTCAGGGTCGTGCATTAAATCCTTCCAGGAGGGTTATGACCCAGGTTGTCCCAGCTCTTAGATGCAGCTCTCACAGGGGGTGGGTTCATCTGCCAGTCCTCACAATACTGAATCGATCACCTGACACCGACTCCGGAATACTGAGTTTGCACCCGAAGACTTAGGTGCAGTCAGGGAGAATCAGTGGCCATCTTGGTGTCTCCTCATGTCAGTATTCTTCTAGAATATTCTGTTGAGTTATACATCCAGTATGTGCCAATGTAACAAACTGCCACTGAAGGATTCTGTGTCCTATGCCTAGCAGGTCATGCAGGAGAGATATCCTTCCCTCTGGGCGGTACTAGCTCCGTGATCACTGAAGCTGATTTGACACTAATGCTGTGGTCATTAGCCAGTCATTTCTTGACTTTAGTACTGCATCGACCGATAAGGGCCCATTCAACTTCCTGTAGTGGTTACGCTCGTCAGCAAAGAGAACAACCAATGACCGGTTGACTCTGGTTGTACATGAACCTTTCCGGACTGTATTACCTGAGAGACAGAAGCTGAAACTACCCACCACAATGACGCAGATTTTGAAGTCTGATGATAAGAAGTTTGGGCTAAGACGTGGAGCAGGGAAACTGCTCACACAGTATTGCTGGTGGTACAAACTGATACAACTACTTTGGGAAAATGTTTAGCTAAGTAGTAAACTTTAAGATGCACATGTTGTTTCACCCGGCAATCCCATTTTTAGGTGCAAGCCCTGGAGAAATTTGCAAATGTGCCCCAAGAGATGTGTACAGGAATGCCTATGGAAGCACATAGGGAAAAAAAAAATAAAAACAAACTGTATGTTGTTCTATGCAGAAAGGATAAGTGAATCAATCACAGAATATTCATATAATGGAATGCCCATACAGCTGTGAAAATAAGTGAACAGTTGCTTCTTATAATAACTAGGATAAATCTCAAAAGTATAACGGTGTGCTAAAACTTAATGATGTGAGTCAAAACTAGTGAAGCTATTATAAGAAACTAATTACAATAAACCATCAGAAAATGAATTGATGTATTATTTAGGGATACAGGGATATGTGCTAAAATTCTAATAAAGCAAGTAAGTGGTTAGCAGAAAATCCAAGGGAGTGAGAAGCATCAACTGGGAAAGGACATATAGGATACCGTATTTTTCGGACCATAAGACACACCTAGGCTCTAGAGGAGGAAAATAGGAAAAAAGTCTTGAAGCAAAAAATGTGGTAAAATATTTAATAACATAAATAACATAATATTTCACCAATGTAAATGGAAAGCTACATTTGGACTATAAGACACACCCCCATTTTCCTCCCAAATTTGGGGAGAAAAAAGTGCCTCTTATAGTCTGAAAAATACGGTAATATTCAAAGATGAAATTATTCTACTTAAGCTCAGTGGTGAGACAGAGGTTTTACTTTAACATTTTTCTTTAAATGTGTATCTAAACTCATGCGTATGGCACATTTACCATAGAAATTGAGGCCGGCATAAAAAATAATACAGGCTTATTGAAAAATGGAACAATATGAAAGAGTACATAATGCCAAGACCTTAAAACATTTATTCATTCTACAAATGATGATGGTAATTCTCCCCAACACGTAAGTGCTCAGATGGCAGGAGAGCTGGTTGGGAGCTCTCACCTGGAGCTCTTACGGAGCCATTAAGAAAGGATGCTTTATCTGCAGGTCATTCATTAGCACCAGGGGTGCCAGATTCAATAAAAAATATCTCACAGAGTCTACACAGCAGCCAGAACTGATAGCCAAACAGGATACACCCGGGACTACTGCCTTGCTGCTCGATTTCGCAAATCCTTGACTTAATCCAGATTTGACATAATTCTGGCTCTTTTTCCCCGGCAGTATCCTCCTGATACCTCACGGAAATGCCTGTTCCAGTTCAACCCAGACCACCGACTAGCCTGCTTAATTAATATAAGGAGGTAGTGCCGTGTAAATATTAGATTTCCATTCTAGAGGCAGCTAATTTTGGTACTGAATCTACATCGGGTGCTTAAGATTTGATCCATTTTCTCATCTACAAAACTGGGCTGGTAGAATAATCCTTTCCATAGGGGAAATGAAATAATGAGCCCTCTGATGAACATTCATTGTTTTTTGGTTGCTTGGTATTCACTCTCCATTCCTTTGGATTTCATTTTGTGACCAGTCCTGATGGGAATGGAAATTCACGTGCCCCATCCTTTCCCTCACCAAACTAGTCTGGATTCACAGTAAGTCTGTGAAGGTGCCCACGTCTCATGACAGGGAGGCTCCCCAATTGCATTCCAGGTATTGTCACAAGGCCATCAGCACTACAGACAATATGTACTAGAGTCCACGGAGTATTTCAGAGGAAGGAGAGACTGCTGAGCTTCAAAGAGAGGATCTGAGCTTGGCTTTGAAGATTTGTTATACTGGGGTGGGCAGTGAGGGGAAAGGAAGGCATTACAGGCAAAGGACAGAGGGGTAGTGAGAACAGATGCGTGCAAGACATGTTTAGGGATAACAGCAGAACATTTTGGCCGGAGCAGAAACTTACGAATTATAGTGGATAATGTTTGGAAAGGTGGGCTGGAATAAATTTCAAACGTGAAATTCCAGCCCTGACTAGTGTGGCTCAGTTGGTTGGGTGTCATCCCACAGAGCAAAAGGTCCACAGTTTGATTCCCAATCAGGGCACGTGCCTGGGTTGTGAGTTCAGTCCCCAGTTGGAGCGTGCACTAGAGGCTATGGATACAAGAAGCAACCCAAAAATGTTTCCCTTGCACATCAATGTTTGTCTTCTTCTCTTTCTCCCTCCCTTTCCCCCGCTAAAATAAATAAAATCTTTTTTAAACACCATGAAATTCCAGAACCAGTCAAGTTGCAAATGTTTCTATTAAAAGAGACTTTTCACCATCATCTCTGTCAGCAACATGAAATACTTTTTAAGGTCTGCTGGAAGTAATTTGGAACTATGGAACACTGGAGAGCTTGTGGTAGACTCTGGAGCGGGTATTTACAGAATCACACAGTCTGAGATAGAATTATTACATAACAACGACTTAAGGCCATTCCAAAGAGCAGGTGTGGGTAGAATGTTCAAAAAGTAGCACCTGAAGTGGAAAAGTTTCTTAGGCACTGATTGTACAAATTATATATATAAATAATTCCATGAAAAATGTTTAAGAACAGCTGGTAACTTCCAAAGGCTTTTATTATTTACTTTACAATAAAGACAGGCTTTGATGTCAGGCACGAAATGTCCACAACATAAAAACCTAACCACAGTGTTGAAACAGATGCTTATCAGCCCCAGGAACTGCCAAAAAGGCTATTAAGTGGCTGCTTTCTGAGGGGACAGTATCCACCACCCTGTTGGGAGACACGGTACTTTTGTCCTTAAGGAGCTGGGAGCGCAGTGGTGGGAGACTGTAGGTTGGAGGCCCACCAAGGGGTGTTTGTAGGAAAGGAGATCTATTAATTTATTGATTAGCCATCCACACATCTGGGTTAAATGCTCTCCATCTGGAAGCCTTCGTGATAACCAGCAACCCGGGCGGCATAAATAGCCCATCCGGCTCTGCTGGACCGGTACTGATGGCAACCATGGCTAAGCTGATTCTCCTCGCAGGTGGGCTTGTCATCAGAGATGGCGCCTTACTCTTCCTTACCGGAGTTCTTTTTCCTCTCTGGATCGGGCAGCCAAGAAACAGGCTTCGTGTGACACCTCAATCCTTTCCCAATCTTCTTTCATCATTTCAAATTGCCAAAGGAATCCTGACACATCCAAACCAGTCTACCTCTTTGCTTAATGGATTCTGGTAATATTTCCACCTTCGTGTCTCCCACAGGCAGGGTCCTAACAGAAAGGCCCGCCGTCTTCCAGAGTTTGTCTCACTCTGTCATCCCTTCTTGGGTTGTTCCTTTTCCTCATTCATCTTCCTGCACCCCTGCATTTTAATCGGTATTATTTTTACGCATCCGTTTGGGTGTTTGGTCTAGCTTTCAGGGGTGAAAATTGGTGGGAAGTGAGAGAGAGTTAAGCAAGTTATCTTTTTTTTCTAGTGTGTTCAGAATTATTTCTCTTTTATCCCCTACTGTCCTACTCAGTTGCTGATGAATCATATAAATGTCATTGTTAGAAATTACATCATTCAAAGCACTGATTCAGTAAATGGCTTAGAGCCACGTTGTACCCACAGCTTATTAGTTGCTCTAGGGCTGTGATTTACATTTATTTGTAGCTTCAGAAATTTCTCTAAATGAAACCTCTAGCTCCATTTACAAAACAATCAGATGGCGAGGGCTTTGAGAGAAGCCAGGGAGAGGGATCTGGAGTCTGGCCTCAGAGTTTCACAATCTCTTCTGTTATAATGGCTCCTAAAAGTTCGTTCCAAAAAAAGAAAAAAATTCCACGCCCCTAGGAGATACTGATTTCACTGCTTTAGAGTGGAAGGCTGTACTTGTCCCAGGTCAGGGAGGTAAGGCGTGGATGGACGGGTCATCATTCAAGAGAGTGCATTTCGGGTCATTTCAGTCAGCAGATCTGTAGACTTTGAGCTCTGCTTTCAATGACAGTTATTTCTGACATGGAAGGTGAAAGAGGAGAGAGCCAGGCTGTTTCTGAGTGAGACAAGGGAAGGCAGGTAGATCTGTTAGTGACTTCACTGAGAAGCCTGCACTTTGGCATAACCTATAAGAGCTGCTTGGGCGGCGACAGCCTACGACAGACCGGATGGCCTCCAAGTGCTCAGAACTGGCTTCTGCAGGATAGACAACGGGCTCAGAGAATGTGCTTTCTCTCTCTCCAGGTCTGGCCCTCCTGCCGAATGCTCAGCTAGGTAAGTCATGGACTCTCTGTTTTATCTTTGACACAATCTTCTCCTGCCATAAACATCAAAGTTTTATAGATTGTTCATACTGCAATTGTCTGCTCCTATGTGTGATTTTAAAATATTCCAATAACACCTTTTAAGGAAATATATAAAGAGATAAGCCATACCAGGGAAAGAGAGCTACTACCTACTTCGTAGATAGATGGGTTTGACATTGGGAGAATCTGTATTAGCTGCATCTTCTTCAGCATGACCACCTGAGAGTCATAAACTGGCATTCACCCAGCTTCAAAGGACTACTGGGCATCTCTTCTTCAATGGTTCCCAGGCTCCTACAAGACCCCAACATGAATCTGTCAAAGTTAAGACTAACCAATCCCCAGTCTGTGACTAGTTCCCAAATCAGAATCTTCTAACTCATTTGCAGAAGTATTTGTACACAGAGACCAGGCATCTGAGGCAAAGGGACAGAAACAGAGGCAGGGTCAAAACCCATTTCAGTGGCACCTACATCAGGCCATTGTTCTTACGCCTCACCACCCACAGGTTCTGCCTACCAGCTGACATGCTACTTCAGCGATTGGGCCAGTACCGGCCAGGCCTGGGGCGCTTCAAACCCGAGGACATCGACCCCTGCCTCTGCACTCACCCGATCTATGCCTTCGCGGGGATGAAAGACAACGAGATCACCACCACTATCGAGTGGAATGACGTGACCCTCTACCAGGCTTTCAATGGCCTGAAAAGCAAGTGAGAGAAGGAGGAGACACCTAATTTGGTATCTCTCAGTTCAGTGCTTCCCAAACGTTATGTGCAAACAAATCACCTGGGCTCTTCCTAAAATGCAGTTTCAATTCAGCGAGTTGAGTGGGAATTAGGGACCAAGACTCTGCATTTCTAACAAGATCCCACATGCTTCTGGCCCAGGAGCCCCACTTGAAGTAGCAAGAATAGGGAAAATGCAGAACACTGCCTGCTCTAGCAGGTATTCAAAAATAATCCTTCCATTTCTTCATGTCTTCATCAGTGTCTTTTTTATGACTCGGGAAATGGCAATCCATCATAGCTGCTTGCACCAGAGAGCAGGAGGCAGAGAATACAACCATACGTTACTGTGTGTAATGCACACCTATGTTTTTGTGTGCATTATACATGGTATTGTTATACCCATGGCGTGTAATCATTATACCCATGGATAATGCACATCCTTATTTTTTTCCTCAAAAATTTGGGCAAAAAGGTGTGCATCATGCATGACAAAATATATAACAATTAGACCTTGTGAAGCCCAAGAAATCAGAAGTGTTTGCTGTATTTGAATAGAGCTCTATTTTGTGTAAAAAAAAAAAAAATCAAATCAAACCAACAGATGAACCCTGGTATCTTTCCATTTCTGGTTTGTTCAGTTCAGTTACATGTAGGAGAAGTCAGACTACAGGGCATTGCTAGCTACCATGTGGAGCAGCACCATTCACGAATGCAGCTCCCGAAATTTAAGTTATGGTACCTAAGGGGAAATAAACCCCTTGGCAGTGCTGTTTCTTGAAGTGTGGCCCATTTGATACCTGCATGGAAATCCCCTGGGGCACTTGAGCAATGCCAGTCCCTGCCCCAGTCCAGCTGCATCAGAATCCCTGGGAACGGGGCTTTGCCCTTGCACTCAATTCTTACATAAACTGCGTTCTTACATAAAGTTTGAGAACTTCTGTTCCGGAGAATGGGTGTACTTCTCAGCCACACAAAGGCTGAGAAAAGAACTAGTCTCAAGCAACATTTACCACCTCATCTGATGGAATTAGATTTAAGATAATTATGCTGATAGGTAGGTAGCTAGAAATAGATATCTATATATGACTATCTATATCTATTTCAAAAATATTGTCAATTCATTCCTCAGAAAAAAACCAATTCCATAATTTAGATTGCCCAAAAGAACCCTGAGCAAATTTATGAGAACCATAACACAAAGAATTTCTATAAAGAAAGTTTCCAGTAGTGGAGGAAAAATGTTCTACAACATAACATCTCAGGATGATGTTCAAATTTGAGACCAGGCCCAACACCAATGCAATGTTATCTTCAGCAGAGAGGCTCACGGATTTTGAAGGAACACCCAGCCTGAAGTGGAAGACTGGAAAATCACAACAGTTACAGTATACTTTGGTAAATGCCGTGATAGGGGTCCTCGGTGTGCAAGCGTGCAAACACGACACAGAGAGGGGGCATCTAATTCTGTTCTGGGACAGGATCAGGAAGAGCTTCCTAGAGACAGTGGCTCGGTCTTGAAAGTCACTGGCATTAACCAAATAGGTGAGGTTGGGAACCGCAGCAATAGAGACATAGATATGTGTGAGCCAGTGGGTGAGTGGTGGACAGGGAAGCTGCAGAGGGGGCGCCAATCAGACTGATCTGCTCATGTAGCATGTTAAGGAATTTGGACTTTCCCCTCGAGGCCATGGGTGGCTTTTGAGGATTGGTAAGTAGTAGAGAGATATGGTAACACTTGTGTTTTTAGAAAGCTCACTCTTTCTAAGAATCTTTAGAAAGATTTAGCCATGAATTAGAGGGAGGTAGTGAGGGAGGCAGGGACAGTTAGAGACGGCTGCAGTAAACCAAGCAAGAGATGCCAGGGCCCCATCCAAGGCTCTCACGGTGAGAACAGAATGGGATGTGGTCAGGCTGTATGAGGAGGGAAGAATCAATAGGATCTGGAGACCAACCAGAAGTGGAAGAGAGAGGGAACTGACAGTTGTCCGACTTTGAGGATTAGTTTGGTTGCAGTGCTATTAACTAAGGTGATAAACACAGGAGGAAGAGTCGATTTAGGGCAAGAAGAACTACTACCTTGTTTTTGAACGTGGTGAGTGTGATGTTTGTAGAACATCTTAAACGAATGCCCAGTAGACATTGGATGAACACCAGTCGGGAGTTCAGAACCAAGAACTTGACTTGATACATTGTGTTGAAGTCATTAGCACAGGGAGATGAATAAGAGACCACCAAAGAAAAGTGAAGGACTTGAGAAAAGCCAGGGACCAAGGATGGCTTTAATTTACCCTCTGCCAAAACAGAGATTATTCCTATACCATCCCACATACCAGGTGGTCAGCCATCCTCCAAGTAGTTTCAATGCTAGGTAATCCACTACTTAATTGTTGAACAGCTTTAGTACTCAGAAGGAACGTCTCTTTTCTTAGGGAAAACATGCCTCTAGTCATACTCTGTAACTTCTAGTCATCAGTTTTCGCTCTGCCCACTGAAGTACCAGAATAAAACAGCACCTTTTACAATTGTTTGGTTCAATATTTGATGACAGCAACATTCTCCTGCCTGTAATTTCTCTTCTTCCAGCTAAATATCCTAGTTCCCTCAGGCAATTTCCAGAGCCATGCTTTATTGGAGCACACTCTAGCACACCCTCATAGTGCAATCCTGAGAACTGAACTCAGTATTTCAAATGACACTCAAGTCACACAAAATACAAGAGGTTGAACCTCTAGCACTGAACAGGCATCTCTCACCTGGCTATTACCACTTTCCTCATTGGCCACTTCAGCATGTCAGTTGATCGGATGTCGGGTCTACAAAGTTGTTCATCTGTTGGGCAGAGGGAAGCAAATTTCTATACTGCTAACAGCTGGTTATGGTTTACTGCAACAACTAAACCCTCAGAATGTAGTGAGATAAGTGGGCTCTGATTGGTCGTTGGAGCCCTGGGTTCTGGTCATGACTTGGCTACTAACTTGCTTTGGAACTTCATAAAAACGTGTAACTTCTATGCATATTATATACCTATGAAATTCATTATTATCTTTAATTCCGCCTACCTGACACAAGTGCTGAGAGATTTTTTTGTAAAAGCACTGTGGAAGACAAAAGCATTACGCAAACATGTGCTTATTATTATTTAAGGCGCTACACTCAGACTCCTAAATGCCCTACTATATTTGATGATTCTACAGGAAATGCGTGAAGCTTTTGAGCAGGAGGCCAAGCAGGTCAACAAGCCCAGGCTGATGGTCACCGCCGCCGTGGCTGGTGGCATCTCCAACATCCAGGCCGGCTATGACAACCCCCAGCTGTCCCAGTGAGTGGTCGCTTGTCCCACAACTCCTCTGTGTGTCACTTGTGTGAGATGCTCATCCTTAGTCTCTCTCACTGTTCAGGGACTTTGTTGAGGAAGGGCCTTGTTGAGGCAGAGGCTTTGGAATTGATATCTTTGCCCGCAGGGGTGTGGGAGGTGATCATCAGACACGATGGTAACTCCTTTACCTGGACCACAGGTACCTGGACTACATCCATGTCATGACCTATGACCTCCACGGATCCTGGGAGAGCTACACGGGAGAAAACAGCCCCCTCTACAAATACCCAGCTGACACAGGCAGCAATGCCTACCTCAACGTGGTGAGTCCCTACACGGGCACATGTACAGACCAGAGATGGTGTCATAAATCACATGGAGATCTGGGGACGTAACAAACATAGATTCTGCAAATGCCTCACTTGTTATAAATGTCCTCTTAAGTGGCTGATCAAATCTCCTTAACTGTAATTCCACCAAAATG
>PVKU01016170.1:0-15594 GCA_004027475.1 Anoura caudifer | reverse complement strand
CATTACCCAAGATTAAAATGAAGGAGAGAATTCTAGAAGCAGCAAGGGATAAGGGCACAGTCACCTACAAAGGAGTTCCCATCAGACTGTCAGCTGATTTCTCAAAAGAGACCTTCCAGGCAAGAAGGGGCTGGAAAGAAGTATTCCAAGTCATGAAAGTCAAGGACCTACATCCAAGATTGCTCTATCCAGCAAAGCTATCATTTAGAATGGAAGGGAAGATAAAGTGCTTCTCAGATAAGGTCAACTTAAAGGAGTTCATCATCATCAAGCCCTTACTATATGAAATGTTAAAGAGACTTATCTAAGAAAAAGAAGATAAAAAATATGAACAGTAAAAAGACAGCAAACTCACAGGTATTAACAACCAGACCTAAAACAAAAGCCAACTAAGCAAACCACTACAACAGGGGCAGAAACACAGAAATGGAGATCACATGGAGGGTTATCAACAGGGGAGTGGGAGGAGGAGAGAGGGGGAAAAGGTGCAGAGAACAAATAGCATAGATGGTGGGTAGAAAATAGACAGGGGGAGGGCAAGAATAGTGTGGGAAATGTAGAAGCTAAAGAACTTATGACACATGGACATGAACTAAAGGGGGAATGTGGGTGGGAGGGGGTGTGCAGGGTGGAGGGGAATGATGGGGGAGAAATGGGACAACTGTAATAGCATAATCAATAAAATATAATTTAAAATTTAAAAACAAACAGACAAACAAAAACCCCAAAAGGCGAGGCCTGGAAAGGTAAGTTAGGGGTGAAGTGCCAGCTAACCCAGGCGGAGGTAATGGAGAAAATGGAGGAGGCAAACACACAGCAGAGCCACACAGAGGAAACCTGGGCACTGTGTGTATCACTACAGACGCAACTATGGCAGCAACATCAGAATAACATTTAAACAGGGGATACGTAAGCAAAATACTACTGGATAAGGAGAAGGCAAGGGCTGGGGCTTCAGCCAAGGGGAGCAGCACAGGACAGGCACTGAGGCTTGTAAGGCACCTTGCTAGTCAGAGTACGGGAAGTGAGGCCAGAGTACATCCAAGCCTTCACAGGCCCCAGGAGTCTGGGTTTTATTCCACAGGCAAGGAGCAAAGCCTAGAAGTGAGTAACATTTGCATTTTGGGAAAATTATTCCAGCACACCTAAGGAAACAAGGTTGGCGACAGGGAGATCAGAGAAGAGCCCAGGGCCATGGACCAGGCCTGAGAATGTTTAGGAAGCCAAGCTGTGGTGACAGAGGACCAGGTACCAACCCAGTGACTCTGACAGCAGGACCTACCACAGGGCTGTTGTCTTCGGGGTTCGGGGAGAACACCAATGGCAAAGACGCTCATTTTGTCAGAGAATGTCTGGACCAGCCTGAAGGCCTCAGACACACAGATGCAGGCAGAATGGCTGCTGCCTCTGGGCCGTGCACAGGGCAACCCCAACAGTGTAGGTCAAGGGACCTTGCATGGCCCCTCAACAGACAGTCAGACACCAATCTCAGGGTGCCTTCCAGGCTAACATCCCCAGTCACTTGAGCCAAACTCTAGTCAAAGACCCCAGGGCCCCAAGAAGGGCTCCCCTGCTCCTTCTTGAAGCCTAGGAGCACACAAACAATCATATCATTTAGAGATGGAAGACAGGCCCTGACTCCTACAGACCCCAAGTTCAGAGAGTGTCTCCCTGAATCACAGAAGCAGGTGCACCCATCTCCAGAGAAGCAAAATTTAGGCCACCATGGCCACTGGCTTCCCCACTAGCTGCATGTTCACTGACAGGGTCTTCCTGGGCTTATGTCAAAACAATACTAATGAGGCCCTTGATGAAAGAGCTTTCAAATGCATCAATGGCAGTGGCTGCATCCATCTCCATCCTCATCCATCCTCATCCATCCTCCATAGTGGAGGTAGGATCTCCAAGCCCAGCTCAGCCACGGAGCCCAGCACTATGCAGGGGCTGGTCTGCCCTCATGACTGGATGTACTCAGCCCCTGACTGACATAGACACTAATATCTGGCATTTTAATTGCACTGGAATGAGTATAAATAATGTCAAGAGCAATACTATATGGGGCCTTTGAATCAAGCCTTTTCCTTTGGTTGGAGAAAAAAGTCATCTGTTAACTGAGAAATCGTGCTCTTAATTGACGTCTAATGGAATTTTAAAAATTCTATAAATTGCATGACTTATTTTTCTCATTACAGTACACTTTTGTTTTTTCCTGTTACTTGGCTTGCTTCTCCAGGGGATGCTTTTGTTCTTCTTTTTCAAAAGAACAAAAGAGCTAGATTTAAAGAACTTAAGAGAAAGTGAATAAAGGCTCAAAAGCCCACAGAGATTTCTTCAGAGCTTCAGGACCTGAAAAACTGAGTTAAGTTCAAAAGAAAGAGTACCAAACTTATTCATAACACACACCTGTCTGTTCTAGCCCTAAAGGAGGTGCTACAGATAGAGGCCCAGGCTCTAGCTCTGGTCCCTGCCCTGCCATTTGCTGGCCCCTTGATTTCTGGGCTTTGGTTTCTGCTTTTGTGAAACAGGTAAAAATGTCAATGCACCTTTCAGAATGTTAGGGGGATAAATTCATGGAGAAGAGCTTCATAAACCATGCACCTAACCAAACATCTGGTTGAGAACAATGGTATCACGTTCCCAGTGGTAACCCAGCAGCAGACCTCAGACACAGCAAGCCCACAATACAAAGGACAGCATGGGGGGAGGGAAGGTAGAATAGGAGGAAGGAAGAGGTGGCATTTTTATCAAGTTACACGTTTTTTTAGATGAGGTCACTGCTAAGCTGCAAACACCTTGAGTAAAGTTTTCCTGGTAAGTCTGAACATTTATCTCCATCTCCCTTGACCTCTAGTAACCCTGCCCCATTGATTAGGTTATACAATATGATCCTATTTGCATTTCCACCTGCTGTGGCAGAGGTAGAAGCAGCCTGTTGAAGCCTCCTTGCACAACATGGAGCATCCAAGCCCCTGGGACACTGTCAGCTTTGCAAATGCAGGGCCCACCTTAAAATTTCCTTCTTAGCTCAGTTTGTGACCATCTACTGGGTGCCCAGGACAGAGATAAGCCTGAGAAGAATTGACCACTTTCTTTCTTCCATGTGGTCCCCCCAAAGAACGAGGATTTCTTTCCATTGCTCAGAGGATGCTCAGAGGCCCTCTGATCAGGGCTGGATTGCCTCACAGCGCCTGGAAGGACAGGAGTTCTGTTTGGTACAATGAGGGCCTGTTTATTTGACTCAGACAAATAATGGAGTTTTTGTTTCAGAACATGTTACAGGAAACTGGGAAATGCAGAAGGGTAAAAAAAAGATATTAAGATTTATCCATAGTCCTGTCCCCAAAGATGGCCTCTTTCTCCCACATGGGTGTGTGTGTGTCTGTCAACGTGGTCATTGTGGAGTTGTAGAAGCTGTGTCTCTCAGGGAGTGACTGGGCTCCCCTGGGCCCTGTCATGGTGGCCTTTTAGCCCCAGATAAACAGCCCGTGTCTGCAGATGGGGAGGGTATCAGGCATAAAGCCAGCCCACCATCCAAGAAAGGAGGGCCATGCCCAGGGAACCCACCTGGCTTCAGCCTTCGTCAGCTGCTACACCACACAAACCAAGCTCCAATGTTCTAGAGCCCATTTAAATGTGGAGTTTCCAGAACAAGCATCCTGTACTTCCCAAGGCTAAGTCTTTGGTGTGTATAGCCAGGCCCAGACCCACTCTGTGCTAATCTGGACTTACTTTCAGGTCCTGAAACAGACAGCTCTCCTGAAAGTGTAATGCTAACAGGCCCATTAGCACATGCTAGGCACAGGGAGGCAGGCCAGCATAATAACGCAGGCAAACACTGAGTCTGAGGACAAAAATAGAATTAAAAAAAAAAAACAAAACAAAACACCACCACCACCACATCCACACACTTCCTGTGAAAGATACATGGCTTTCCTAATAAGCACCATGCACAAGTGCTGAGGTAACTATCAGAGAATGAACCAGAAGAGGCCTGCGTGGCATTGCAAATGCTTAGAAACTTTATTCTGGAAAATTTCCACTTCTCTATGGTTCTGTAAATTCCCTCTTCTCCAAACATTGAGACAAGAATCTGTGCCTTGTTTCATAAGCAAGTGTGTTTCCTTGTTCCACACCTGGGTTTATGATGCTCCCCTGAAACTATCCCCACTTCCACGGTACCACATGAGCAGTCTAGTAAGACAGAGGGCACTGGAAACACTCATGTGGGCCTCTTGTACTCTGTAACAAAGGTAAATCGTGAAATGGGTTTGAAAAGTGATGTACTGTCTTCTTAAGTTAAAAATGTACCTACCTTTTGACTTAGCAATCACACATTTAGGAGTTTACTTTCTAGAGGTACTTACACAACAACATACACATCACTGCAGCATTAACTTTAGCAGCAAAAAAAACTGCACACTACTTAATGTCACTTAATGACACATTCATACAATGGAAAGTGGCAGCCCCGTAGAGATGTTACCAGTACACTTGTAAGTAATGAAAGCCAGTTCCAAAGCTGTGTGCACTGCAGGCCCCATCTGTACATTTGATGTGATAAGTGGCACATTCCCCAGGTTCCCCCAAGGAAGTGGGTAGTGAATGGGATGGAGAAGAAAGGAAGACTTTCAATAATCACCTTCCATGATTCTTTATTCCTTGAATATTGTTTTCTAGAAGCACATATTACACATAACTAATTTTAAAAAGCAAAGACTGGGAAGGCAGGTGTTCACTGTCAAATCTGGCCATAGACAAGTGGTAAAAGCTGTCACATGGCCCTGATTTGCTCTTGTAGCAAAATTAGATCAGAAGTTCTGGAGTAGTTCCAAATTGGACCTGCAGAAGCATGTCCTGTGCCTACTTCCATACCTGCCAGGCCCCCATTTTGGGCATCTGTCAGTGAGGACCCCAGTGGGTCAACCTGGTGATGACTAAGGAAGCAACCCCGTCTCCGGTGGACCCCAGCTCTGGAGTAGGTTTTGCCACTCATTTCTCACATGTCATGGCCAGCCTCCATGACCTCACTCATCATATCACACTGTGATATGGAGGTTAACATGGAGCTCGACCCCACCCCATTCAAAACGCAAGCAGACAGAACAAAGAGAAAGCTGTATGGCACCAGCACAGGGCTGCAAAGACATGTTCATTTCCACAGGGCCACTTCCCTCCTAATGACTCTTATTTAGAGCAGTGCTATCCAACAGAAGTTACTGTGCTGATACAGATGTTGTTCTTCATATGCACTATCCAAAAGGGAAGCTGATGGCCACCTATGACCACTGAACGTTTGGAATGTGGCTAGTATGATGGAATCCTTCATTTTATTGACTTTTGACTGACTTGAGTTTTAACTTATATGGCCCCATGTGACTAGTAGCTCCCGTAGTGGACAACACAGTCCTAGACACTAGGCTCTTTGGGGCACATGGTCAAAACCTTATGGCCCTGGTACCCTCTTTCACCTGAGTCAAGGTGTTCTGATTAGGTGGAGGAACACCCTTCGTGGCCTGCTCCACTCCAGTGACCCAGAACCTACTCCCCAAGTACCTCCCCATGGTCATCAGGCCACCTTCCTCTCATCAAGGCTACTTTCATCTCTAGGTCTGCAAGTTTCTAGACACCCAGGGCCAGCCAGCCCACCCAGAGTTGTGCCCACAGTTCCCTTCTCCAGGGCATACAAAGCCCTGGAGATGCTGGAGGTGGACAGGCCTTTGACAGGC
The DNA here is from genome assembly GCA_004027475.1 of Anoura caudifer. Lineage (NCBI taxonomy): Eukaryota > Metazoa > Chordata > Mammalia > Chiroptera > Phyllostomidae > Anoura > Anoura caudifer. The sequence continues at coordinate 9,868 of PVKU01016170.1, read as the reverse complement.
AGAGAGAAGCTCAACCCCAGCTGGAGAGCCAGAATGTCAAAGGCGGACAGCTAGGGCTGACCACAGCCTCACAGGACATGAAATGTAACTGCATGAAAAGAACGTGGCTTGCTTCTCAATTGGCAACATGGTTACATACACAAATGCTAAATATGAGTCAGATTAATTCTGGAACACTAAACTTCACATACAAGGTGTAACTGCAAGGGAAGTGTGAGCCCCATTCCATAAGTCCCTGGGAAAACCCATGATTTCACAATCATGGAGCTGGGGGCAAGGAGTGAGCTGCATCTACCTTAGAGGGCCCTGGACATGGCTTTACACATCAACCCCAGGAAAACAGTGCTAAGATCGCACAGTGCAGATTCTGGAAAATAAAAAATAAAGTGCATACTCTGTCTGGTGTAGCTCAGTAGATGGAGCACAGGCCTGTGAACCAAAAGGCTGCTGGTTCAATACTCAGTCAGGGCACATACCTGGGCTGCAGGCCAGGTCCCCAGTTGGGGGCGTGCAAAAGGCAACCAATTGATGCTTCCCTTGCACATTGATGTTTCCCTCTCTTTCTCTCTTCCTTCCTCTCTAATAAGAAATAAATAAAATGAATGAAAGAAAGAAAGGAAAGAAAGGAAAGAAAGAAAGGAAAGAAAGAAAGAAAGAAAGAAAGAAAGAAAGAAAGAAAGAAAGAAAGAGAAAGTTAGTTTAGAATAGTTTTGTCAAGTTAAGAGGGAAAAATTCCATTGAAATTTTGGCTAGAAGAATAATAAACCACTAAGTAAAATTTGGAATAATGACATTTTATCTGTAATACTTAATTGTTACTCTCCTGGACGATGGTGCTTCTTTCCTCTTCAAATTTTACCTTATACCACATCAGTTGAGCTGCTGTGTAGTTTCACAAGGCATAAAGGCCCTTCAATTACTGCAGACCGTTGGAGTGCTGGGGAGTCTCCCCAACTGGCCAAGATGGTAGCAGGGGGAAGTTCTTACAATGAGAGGGCCAAAAGCTTGAAATATGAATAGACAGGGCCTGAGTGTGCCAAAAGCTAGAAAGATGAATGGATAGGGCCCCAAAAGGGCCCCAAAATCTAGAAAAATAATCTATTGAATATGAAAAAAGCCCTCCCCTCCCTATCCCTGCAAGAACCTCCAGCTTGAACAATAAGATTGTGATGGTCTTTGAGATGGAAGTCCACCACTCTCCCAGGTTGTGCAACCCCTGAATACAACCTCTCTTCTTTTGCACCAGCACCTACCTCATAAGTTTGGCTTTTGTTGTGACAGGCAACCAAACCTCTGCTTTGTTCAGGTAGTTTTTGGTGACTCTGGTGGGACAATGTGGACCTTGGTAAGTCCCAGAGGGCATAGGCTGACCCTAAGAGAGCAGGACTGTGGGGATTTCCTAGCAGCTCCTAAGAGCTTTTCTTGGGGAACATCCCTGCACTCCTGCTCAAGGCCTCAGCCACCTGAAATGCTTGTCTGGTGAAAGAAAACGAGTCTGGGGAGCAGATGGACTCTGGGACTAGTTAAGTTGAACCAGCATGCAAACCAGGGGAATCCTCTATCCCTACCCCTTGGGCTTTCTGCCACTTGAACTTTGTACCACTTGGGTAAATGGTTCCAGTTAGAACCATTTGTGGTACCAATTGGCAGGAAATCCTTGCCACTTGGACTTTGTGTCATTTGGGTCCAATTGGGGCCATTTTCGGTATTGTTTAGCAGGAGATAAGACACTAAGACTTACTTGTGAGCACCAGTTTGGAATAATGGAATTATAAGATTCAAGTTTTATTTACATGGTCCCACTCTGAAGTCTTGCTATGGTATGGTTTTGGGTTTGTATTTTTGTGCCATCAGGGGCTGTTCTGTTTTCACTCCTGTAGGAAGTCCACTGTGCCACATTTTAGCAGTGGTCCATGTACAGCTGTGATTCAATGACTAAGAAGGAATTGGTTTTCTATTGTACCACTGTTTGGCTTATGTATACTTTAAACTGTCAGGGGAAATGGCACCTAAATGGTCTCCTAAATTATTCTGCCAATGGTGAGGGAAATGGGACAAAATCCCTTATGTTTGGGCATTTCTGTCTTTGCACAATAAGGATTCAGCAAAGAAAGGGAACAACCTAAGGATATAGAGAAGGGAATTGGCTTCAAAATCCTTCTCTGATAGTAAGACACAAGAAGAAAGGAAAATGAAGAAATGAATCTCTTCAATGCCCTGAACCCAGGGGACATAGGATTAGCAGAAGATTTCCCCCACCACTACCCTTGCTGCTAGGTTCCCTGAAATAGGACCCAAAGGGGTGACAGCTCCACCCTTGTGTGATAAAGGAATGGTCTCCCCCTTAAAGACCCAGCAGGGCACCCAATTTGGCCAGGGAGCATCCCTATCTGGAGCAGGACAATGCCCTTTGATGCAATACCCTACAGGTGGAATAACCAGGAAGACCAGCTCACTGGTTACTGTTGGGCCTGCACTCCATCTTCCACTTCAAATTTATTGAACTGGAAGAATTCCAACCCTTCATATAAGGAGAATACTCAGGAAATGGTGGTTCTTATTACCTCTATTTTTGCCACTCACCATCCAAACTGGGCAGACATACAGGCTCTCCTTAACATACTGCTAATGGTGAGTGAAAGGTGGCTCGCCATAAATAAAGCTAATGAAGAGGCTCAAGAGAACCCCAATGGAACCCCCAACCCAGCCAGGGCGATTCCCTTGAGAGCCCAAGTGGAACCTGAATAGTGAGAACCTAGCCTCCCTAGAACATTATAAAAGCTGCATATTAGAAGGGCTTAAGAAAGGGGTATCTAAACACAAGAGCCTGAACATAAAATGTGCTATTCAACACACACCAAACAAAGACCCTTCTGAACATTTAAAAAGGATTTATTAGACCTACTGAAAGCACACTGATGCTGATACACAGGCAGTAGAAAATGTCCGGATGGTAAACATGACTTCTATTGAACAAAGTACCCTGGATGTCAGAAGGAAACTCCAACATTTAGATGGGGCATTAAGAATAAGTCCTTACCAGCTGGTAGACATAGCCTTTATCATGCCTGGAAAAAAAGGGGAATTAAAGCAGGCCACCATTTTCTTAGAAACACTGTGTGGAAACCAGGAGAGGCAGGACTCAAAATGAAAAGGGTCCCACTAAGCACCAATTGACGTGCCTACTGCAAGGAGGAGGGCCACTGGAGAAAGGACTACCTGGAAATCAAAAGGAAAAACAGAAAGAAGAAACCCTCACCACGAAATGTTAGAAGGTGGAGTACTGGCTGAAACAGGGTGCCTCGGAAAATATCAAGCCATTTTATTGGACAACCCAAATGCTGCCTTGCAAACCACCACCACCTTAAACTTCGTCATTCTACTCCTGGACTCTAAGGGAGTCTCAGACCTCCAGCAGGACTGTTTAAAATTATTGGCAAAGTTTATTCCAGCAGACCAAATGTATGGGACCAGCTGCTGACAGAACCTAATTGGGAATTATATACAGATGGGAAAAGCTTCATGGGGAGAAGGAGCCGGGTACATGGCAGTCATCACAGAGAAGGTAAGAGAAGCTCAGTCGCTTGCTGTAGGAACCTCAGCACAAAAGGCTGAACTGACAGCCCTCACCAGAGCTTTAGAATTTTCCTGGGGAAGAAATGATAACATCTACACTGACTCTAAATATGCCTTCATGGTAGTCCATGCCCATAGGGCAATATGGAAAGAAATTAGGCTCTTGGGACCTCTGGCCAAGGTGGAGGCACAGTTAGATGCAATGTGTCTCCTCACACAACCAAAAAAAGACAACAAATTTAAAAACAAAACTCCAGAACTGACAGAAAATCCAACTGTATGGAATTCCGAAAACCAAGGAGTTAAAGAAGAAACATTCATCCAGACCAGTAGGAGGGGTGGAGATGGGCAGCCGGGCTGACAGGACAGGTGGCAAGGTGGCAGCTGGTGGATTGGGCAAGGTGGTGACTTGCAGACTGTGTGATCCCACATTCAAGTGCAGATAAACTGGGAGGAACAATTAGGGAGTAAGACAGACCACACAACCCAGAGTTTCAGTGTGGGTCAAAAAAGCTTCAAAACCTGACTGAAAACACCTGTGGGGGTTGGGGCAGCAGCAGGAGAAATTCACCTCACAGGAGAGTTTGTTGGAGAGACCCACAGGGTCCTAGAACATACATAAGCCTACCCACCCTGGAATCAGCACCAAAGGGGCCCAATTTGATTGTGGGTAGTGGGGGAAGTGACTGAAAACCCGCAGAGAACAGAGCAAGTGCTTACTGTTCCCTCTCTGACCCCTCCCCCACATATAGCATCACAGTGCAGTGACCTGGGTTGCCCCATCTTGGTGAGCACCTAATAAGGCTCTGCCCCTTACTATATAACAGGTGCAACAAGAAAAAAAAATAGCCCAAATGAAAGAACAGATCAAAGCTCCAGAAAAAATACAACTACATGACAGAGAGCCAACCTATCAGATGCGCAGTTCAAAACGCTGGTGATCAGGATGCACATAGGATTGGTTGAATATGGTCGCAAAGTAGAGAAAAAAATGAAGGCTATGTTAAGTGAAATAAAGGAAGATATACAGGGAACCATTAGTGATGGGAAGGAAACTGGGACTCAAATCAACAGTGTGGATGAGAAGGAGGAAAGAAACATTCAACCAGAACAGAATGAAAAAAAAAGAACAGAATAAAGAAATAAGAATTCAAAAAAATGAGGAGAGGCTTAAGAACCTCCAGGACATCTTTAAACGTTCCAACATCCAAATTATATGGGTACCAGAAGGAGAGGAGGAAGAGCAAGAAATTGAAAACTTATCTGAACAAATAATGAAGGAAAACCTCCCCAATCTGGCAAAGGAAATAGACTTCCAGGAAGTCCAGGAAGCTCAGACAGTCCCAAAGAAGTTGGACCCAAGGAGGAACACACCAAGGCACATTATAATTACATTACCCAAGATTAAAGATAAAGAGAGAATCTTAAAAGCAGCAAGAGAAAAGGAGACAGTCACCTAGAAAGGAGTTCCCATAAGACTGTAGGCTGATTTCTCAAAAGAGACCTTGCAGGCAAGATGGGGCTGGAAAGAAGTACTAGAAGTCATGAAAGGCAAGGACCTACATCCAACATTACTGTATCCAGCAAAGCTTTCATTTAGAATGGAAGGACAGATAAAGTGCTTCCCAGATAAGGTCAAGTTAAAGGAGTTCATCATCACCAAGCCCTTAATAGATGAAAAGTTAAAGGGACTTATCTAAGAAAAAGAAGATAAAAAATATGAACAGTAAAATGACAGCAAACTCACAATTATTAACAACTGCACCTAAAAGCAAAAATAAAAACAAATTAAGCAAACAGCTAGAATAGGAACAGAATCACAGAAATGGAGATCACATGGAGGGTTATTAACAGGTGAGTGGGAGGGGGAGAGGGGGGAAAGGTACGGAGAATAAGTAGCATAAATGGTAGGTAGAAAATAGACAGGGGGAGGTTAAAAATAGTATAGGAAATGTAGAAACTGAAGAACTTATATGTATGACCCATGGACATGAACTAAAAGGAGGGAACGTGGGTGGGAGGGAGTGCGCAGGGCAGAGGGAAATAAAGGGGGGAAAATGGGACAACGTAATATCATAATCAATAAAATATATTAAAAAAAGAAATTAGGCTCTTAATCTCAGGGAATATGGATGTCAAACATGCAAAAGAGATTTTACAAGTACTAGAGGCAGTGAATCTACCAAACCAGATTGCCAAAATGCACTGCGCAGGACTTTAGAAGAATGGTTACTAAACAAGCCAGGAAACCAAACTGCCAATAAGGCAGCAAGACAAGCTGCCTAAGTGCCACAGTTTCTTGGGGCTTTAATTCTCTACCTGGACTTGTCAGAATTTAAACCACATTACACAGAATGATATGAGGAATGGGCCCTTGAATGGGGATTTTCTAACATTGACCCTAATTCTATACTGAAGATCAACCTCACGAATCTTACTCCCTGAGGCTCTAGTATATCTCATCCTCAAATACATACATGAATGGATCCATTATGGAAGCAATGCTTTAATGGACCTCATTAGATCACATTTGCAAAGGATCTTTCAGGAGATTGTCCAAAGGATCTTTCAGGAGATTGTCCAAGCCTTTCAGATATGCGCCAAAAACAATCCTAAAACAGAATGTGCCCCAACAGTAAAGGGAGTACAATATAAAGAGAAATGTCCATTTGAGGACTGGCAAGTTAGCTTTACACAGATGCCTAAAAAACTATGAGAAACTTTAAATATTTATAGTTATTGCAGACACTTTTTTCTGGATGAATCAAAGCATCCTCCACTAGAACTGAGAAGACAACTGAGATTGCAAAACTTCTAATTAAAGAAATAATCCCTAGGTTTGGACTTCCTCACAGCATTCAAAACAACAATGGATCAGCATGCACTTCAGAAATCTCCCAGAAGATAGGACAGGCACTACAGATTCAATGGAAACTACATGCATTTTGGAGACCCCAATCTGTGGGGAAGATGGAGAAAATGAACTACACAAGAAAGAAGACCCTGGCAAAAATATGTCAGGGAACACATTTGAAATGGGACTAGGCACTACCTATTGCTTCAGGATTAAAGCAGCATCCCAAAGTGGGCTTAAATTAAGCCCTTTGAAAGTTTATGGGAGATCCCTCAAGTTTCTGTTTCAGGAACACCCCCTTTGGATTTAGAACATGAATCAAAAAGCAAACAATATGTACCACATCTAGAGCAAAAACTACCAATTTTGCAAAAGTTTGCTCCTTGCAGGTCCCTCTACCCATCTGATGAGTCCTTACACCTGTTCCAACCAAGACACTCAGTCTTACTAATGACTTGGATGACTCAAGGTCCTGAATAGCAGTTAACCAAGCAATGGACCAGTCCCCATGATGTCCTGCTGACAATATACTCTTCCCTAAAGCTCATGGGAATCAAGCCTTGGATCCCCTACACAAGGATAAAGTGGGTGCCCATGAGAAAAAGAACTTGAATCTTGCTGCTGCTGATACCAAAATGGAAAGCTGGACCTGAACTCCTGAAGGAGCTTTAAAATTCCTCTTTCAAAGAGGGACAGCACCTCCCAAAGCTAAGTGACAATGTTACTTTTATTTTATCTCCACTTCCTAGAAAGTGGCTTCCTCAGCAAATTTATTCTGCTTTTGGGTGTGCCACCCAATAGATCACAGGGATCCTTTTGTCTCTCCAGTTCGCCCTGAACTACCAGACATAACTCTCATTAAACACTTGATTGACTGTCTGCACATTAGGTCTTACTTTGGAAGCCTAACTCCATCTCCTGAAATATGAAGCAGCCTACCAGCTTTGCTTGTTCAGCAGTGCCAAAGTGTAGACATCGTGTATGCTGCCCTCTGAAGACAGCAATCCTTCTCTCTCACATAAAGGCTTTCCTCCATTCCTGATCCCAACCCTGACCTTCCTTTAGTAGAGAGTAAGAATCTCAGGACCCAGGGATAGGTAAGACTACATCCTTTGACAACAGGAAGTAATTACAGAAGATACCTTCATCCATTTGCCCTTGTAAGATTACAAAGGTCCAGAGTTTTGAAGGGGGGGTTGTTACCATAGACAGTCAGAGTGCCAGAAGTCTCCCCCATTAGCCAAGATGGCAGCAAGGAGAAGTTCTTACATTGAGTGTGCCAAAAGCTAGAAAAATGAATGGATACAGCCCAAGTGCACCAACAGCTAGAGAGATAAATAGATAGGGCCCCAGGCATGCCAATAGCTAGAAAGATAATTGGATAGGAAAAAAGCCCTCCCCTTCCTATCCCTGTAAGAACCTCAGGCTTGAGCAAGAAGACTGAGATGGTCTTTGAGATAGGAGCCCACATTCTCTCAGGTCTCATGACATCTGAATAAAACCTCTTTCCTTTTGCACCAGCACCTGCCTTACAAGTTTAGTTTTTGTTGTGGTATACAGTCAAACCTCCATTTTGTTCAGTTACATTCCTCCTAACAAGGTTCTCTACTTCCTATTAATACTATTTTGCCTTCCTTCCTATATTATCATCACTTTTCTGTTTCATGCCTTAGCTGTCTAAAGCCATACATGGTAATAATGGCCACAGGACAGAGAAAGCTCTATTCTGAATACCTGATGTTAGAGAGCCAGAACTCAGGCTGGTTCTCAATCCCATCCCTGTCTTCACAAATAAAATGCCCTTGTCCCTAGGTCAAGTGGAACATCACCTTAAACAAGGGCAGTGTGCCCTTCCTCCAGCCTGTGGAGGCAGGGCTGAGGCTGAGTGGTTGGGCTTCCAATAGGCTAAGAGGTTGACCTGAACTATGGGTACAGGTGGCTGGTCCCTGATCCTCAGCAGGAGCCCAAAGCCACTCATAGAGTGTGGGTCCCCTCACATGGAGCAGGGTGCTGCCTGAGCAAATGCTCCCCTCAATGTTGGGAGAATGACTGAGAAAGGTAATATAGCTTCACAAAGAAGCAAGAAAGGGAAATCCAGCCAAAGAGATAGGACCCTGTGTATCCAGCATAGGTCCAAACATTTCAAAACTCCTCAGGTGCCCATCAAGACAAATGTAATTCATTTTCCAAATCAACTAGTCAAAGACTTGAAAGAAAACATAAGACTATTCTATCAAATGAGTGATGAACATGAAATATGAACTGACTGGCCAAATTTCTATAGTAATATGAACTAAAAAGATAACAGAAAATTAATGTTCTATAGTATATATCCCATTAAAATAACTGGGATAGGTGTTAGGGAAGACAGGACACTGGGGGGTTGGGAGAGGTGAATACCATTGCTCCTTGAAAACACCTTATCGTTACTGACTCAATAAACACATAGAAATGAATAAAGCTATGCTGCTAAAACACCAGGTGAGGTACACAACAGAACAGGCTAACAGAACATAGACATTTAAGAAAGATTTGCTGCCTCCTGACTCAAGTTCACTCACAAACTTGCTCTAGTCAAGAATGCTATTTGGAAATGTGCCCTTTTATAGCTTTATCATCCATGAGAATGGCCTTTGCCCTGAGAGTCACTGAGGTCTCAGGCTAATCCCCAGAATGAACATGTGTGGAAGAGACCTATGCTCAACCTGCAGCAAGGAGCCAAACCCAGTTGCACTGTACTGTGAACAGAGCCACTCAGCTAAGACAACACACATCAATTAACCTCTAATCAATTCAACAGAAGCATGAGCAAGAATAAATGCTGGTGTAAGCCACTGAAATCTGAAATGTTTGTCATGCAGCCTTGTGCCAATAACTAACTGACACAGATGGCTTCCTCAAACGGATTCCACGAGCCATTTAAAGATTGCCTTTCTCTGCAAGGTCATAAAGAAATAAAAGCTACTTACCAGGTTCACCTTTCTTCTTTGAACCAGACTTCTTCTTTGCTGGAGCCTCTTGCTTTGGTGCCTCCTGGCTCTGAACCATATCTGCATTTTTGCTCTGGTTAGGAGTTGACTCTAACTTTTTACTCTGATTGGCAGATGCATCCACCTTTTTGCCCTGGTTGGGGGACCCTTCTGACTTTTTGCCCTGATTTGGCATTCCCTCTGCCTTCTTGCCTTGATTAGGGGCTCCCTCTGCTTTTTTCCCCTGGTTTGCAATACCCTCTCCCTTTGTTCCCTGATTAGCAACTGAATCTGCCTTTTTGCCCTGATTCTGAGCCCCCTCAACTTTTTTGCCCTGATTCTGGGCCCCTTCTGCTTTTTTGCCCTGATTCTGGGCCCCCTCCACCTTTTTGCCCTGGTTCTGGGTCCCCTCCACCTTTTTGCCCTGGTTCTGAGCCCCCTCCGCCTTTTTGCCCTGATTCTGAGCTCC
>PVKU01016169.1:0-15598 GCA_004027475.1 Anoura caudifer | reverse complement strand
GTGAAACCTGCTTTGCTAAGAATGCTCTCAATTAAATGATAAGTGTCTGAGCAGGAAATGAGTTTGTTTCCTAAAGTTTTGTAGCCCTTTAGCTGACAGACCCTGACTCAGAATAAGCCCTCAGAATTCTTTGTATGTTATCTATTGTTTGATCAATGATTAATGCCTGACAATGATTAATGAGCTTTACCTGTATTCCGGAGTAAAAGGAACCTCATAAAAGCACATTGGGGAAAAGGGTCTTGGCCCTTCTCTTTTCAGATATCAGCCACGTTTCCTCCCCAAGTACATCTTGTCTTGGTAGATTTATTCTTCTCTGTGGTGGCCCCGGGGGGGGGGGGGGCGCTGTGTGCAGAGCCCTCCCACAGTGTGCAACCCTTTACAAGCAGTTTGCAATTACCCTTTCCCCCTCTGTTGTGAGTTCTGATAGAAACAGCAATGTCCTGTAAAGATCTTAACCTAGCGCCTGTATTTTCCCAAACCCGTATATCTTAGGTTCCCTCATCAGGAAAAGCAGGGTAGTATTCCTTTATAGTTTGTAAAAGCTGAATGAGATGCTGTTCACTCCCTAGTGGAGCGGCTGAAACACCTGTAGATAAACTTCCTGCTCTTTAGATGAATCGGAACCCATTCTTGCTGTTAAAAGGCTCCTTTTTACTATCCATTTTGTAGTTTCAGATTCCACCACCTGTGCTGAACACGAACTAGTTAGCTATTGAGGAATATAGTGTGGTGGACCAAAATGTGCTGTTGGTGAAAGACAGTCAGGGAGAGGGGTACCAGACTTTCCATGTACCTCACCCCACTTATTGGTTTTGGGTTCTACCCCTGCATTTAGGACTTCGAGGGCGGGCTGGTAGTACTAGGTGACCAACCTTTATGTGGGTCTTCCTGGATGAGCCAGAAGTTAGATTAAGTGGTGTTGCAGGTCCCTATAAGGTCCCTGCAAGTCTCAGGAATTGATCCAGACATCCTCACAAGGTTCCAACTCACATGGGAACACCCCATTTCTTGGGTGAGGGGAGGAAGTGCCTTTTGTCTTCGGAGCTTGGTAAATGTCAAAAGCTCCCATACAAAACCTGTGACCAACACTAAATTCTTCTGGAAAGCAACCTTCAGAGACTGGGCAAAACTGAACACTCATTCACTATCCCTTTTTCCTTATGCAGGTGGACAGAGGGAAAAGGCAAAATCAAAAGGACAGCAAAACATAGCTTAAAAGAAAGAATTTGCTGAGATGCTCATAAATTGTCCTTTAACTAGTTGATGTTTTCAAAGCTGATTAAAGAGAAAATCTTTGCTCTTTCTCCCAAGCCTAGACCTATTTAGGGGTTCTGCCATGGGGAAGGGCTTGTGAGTGTTTTTACAGTGTGCCTCTCATTGCATGGACATTTGCTTGCGGCTGGTGGGAAATCTAGTGTTCTGACCTGGTCCACAGCTAGCTAATCCTGTAACAGGTGGCTCCTAGTGGTGATTGCCCTTGTGGCTTTTACCTGTTTGACCCATGCCTGTGAGATCATGGCAAATACTTGGGAGAAAGAGCAAGGCTCCTACTTACTAAAGAAGGTACAGTTACAATGTGGTCACAAGAGAGGGTGACCTAGGAAGAAAACTTTTTCCTCTGAAATCCAACATACCCTATGACCTAACTGAAAAACACTTGATGTCGTTAGCCCTTACGTTAGTGGATGCGTGCCTCTAACCAACTTGGTTTGTTGTGCACAATGATGGCTTGGAGCCCGGGGTCCCTGTTCCTGGGCACCAGCTGATTAGGACACCTGCAAGCAGTGTTCACTGCATTGTGGATGTGACATGAGACAAGTTCACATGGATTACCAAATCCTGTGGAGGAAAAGGGATGGCCCGGCCGCTCTCTCAAGAGGAGAGGTGCCCACACTTCCTCAACAAATATTTATTGCTTTCCTAGGCACATGACATTGAGGACAGCCATCATTTATTATGCTCAAGTTCACGTTAGGTGGTTCCCTTTTACAGAAAAGAAAGGAAAGAATCTTACTAATTACTTTAAAGCGAAGGTTGTTGCAGACCATGGGGAAAAGTGGTTGATCTGGTCACACTCCATACGTGGGGGGTTTAGCACAGACTTTAGGAAGTTACAGTAAGCACTTGCTACCTCAATTCAGGGTGAGGGAGTTTTAGCAAAAGCAAGTCTCATAGCCGTCTAGGTACAATGCAAGTCTGATTCCCCATGGGAGAACCTATCCATGGGCATGGGTCCTGTTGTATCTGAACTTACTTTCCACTGGCCCTTCTGAGTGGGTGCTGTGCCCACACCGCGCAGAACAGTCTCCTATACTATAACATTAGTGGGCCATTGTTACATGTGTTTGATGCCAAAACTCAGAGATGGTAAAATTACAAGAAGGGCTTAGGCTTGAATTTCCACAATGTGATCCTGAGAGATGCATGATGCACTGGGCCACATTTTTAACTCTTCCCCTTAAAGGGGTTAAAGTAAGAAAATAAAGATATTTATTTCATGCAACATTCTATGTTATCCTGTTATACTTATCATCAGGCCTTTTGTATGACATAAGCCTACATCTTGGGCAGCCACCTATTTGGCTCTTAGTAGGCCTTGCCTCCTGATATGAATGTCTTTGTGTCACCACTAATTGGCTACCAACCAGATCCTCCACATCACACAACATCCAATGCAATGAGAAGTCACACACAAGATATATTTAAAGATAATGCCACCTTTATTTTCTCTTTAGTTGTTTTTCTCATTTTATTTTGTTTCAGTCTCTTGTTTTGTCTCTCATTGTCTCTCCCTTTTTCTTTCTCCTTTTTTATATCTATATCAGAAGTTGTGGGACTACAAGCATTTTGGAAGAAGTAGAGGACAGGATGCTAATGAACATAGTTTGGTTCAACAGATAGCCACCCAGAGCAAGCATATTTGACCTAGAGTGTCAATAGTTATGGTATTCGAAAATCCCAATGAGGATGCATACTCTGCTTTAGTCTTCAAAAAAAAAAAAATCCCAATGCAGATACATACTCTGCTTTAGTCTTCAAAAAATTGTGTGTGTGTGTGTGTGTGTGTGTGTGTGTGTGTATGGTGTGTGTGTGTTTCTTGTGTACTTGAAGGCACTGTAGGCTGTGTATGTGGCTCTGTGATAGATCAAAATGGTATCATATATGAAGACTTGGCAAAAATTTCTGAGTTGCTACATTTTGTCATTTTGAATTTAGTAGATATGGGATGAAAGCTATGAGGTTCAAGGGGGCAGAGAGGTTAGTCGTGGGGCCCAGGTGCCAGTAACCCGAGAGACAATGGCTGTCCCAGGTGGAAAACTGGAAAGCACTAAAGCCAAAAATAAGACCCAGTCTTAGAAGACTGTAAGAACCTCCAAAGTGCTTCTCTGGGGCATCTTCTCTGAAGGTCTCAATGAGTCAGGTCAGGCTTCAGACAGAATAGGTGTGCTGCAGCTGTGGTATTCTTTAGCACTTGTGATCCCAAGTGTTGAGCTTTTGAAAAATGAAGTGTGTGGAGAAACATTAGAAGAAGAGAGGCAGGTCTGTGATAAGACAGTTGGGGTTGGTATCAGTTGGAAGACAGGGAGATCATCAGTTCGATTGCATAAATGTGAGTGGGGATAGTGTCAGCTGGAAGATAAACAGATATGGAAAATCTGTCATCAGTTTAAAGACAAAAAGTGGTGAGCAGGCCTGATGTCATTTGGAATTCTGGGAAAGCTGTGTATGGCTCGCTGCAGTTTAAGTGTATTCTTGTATCCTGTTTAAGAGATTGTTTAGGTCTGTTTTGAGCATGTGTCTGTTCTGTTTCCTGAAGACCTCTTGTTGAGGACACTGTCATTACTGCAGTGTATATTTTTACATCGTTCGTCATACATTACTTGTCCATGAAAGTGAAGGTTTATTTCTGCGCTCTCTATCTATTTTCATTAATCTTCGTGAACTTTTTGCACCAATAATATACTGTTGTGGTTATTATTTATTTCTTTGACGTGTGGTTTCAGATCTAGGATTGAGACCTTTCCAACTCTGTTCTACTTTTTTGATTTTTTGGCAAATTTGAGTGCTTTTGTCTATATATAAACTTTAGAATCATTCATTCTGGTTCTGAGAAGGCTGAAATTTGTATTTTGATAGAAAATGCATTAAGCCTGAACATTTCTTTGGAAAGTATGGTCATTTTAATAGTATAACCTTTCTTATTTATTCACCTGATTTTTTTCTGTGTGCTTTTCAAATTTTTTATTGTCTTATAAGTATGACTCTGGAGTACTTTCCCATATTTAATTCCATTGGTTTCCCAACATTTAATTCCTTTTTATGCAGCTGTAAATGGGATTATTTCCTCTATTTCTTCCCCATGTTTTTTGATTAGATTTTATTTATTAATTTTTAGATAGAGGGAAAGGGAGGAAGAGAGGGAAGAATCATCAATGTGTGAGACAAGCATGGATCACTTGCTGCCCACACATACCCAACCTGGGACCTTTCCTGCATTGTGGACACTTGCCCTGACTTTGAAGTGAATCAGTGACTTTCAGTTTTTGAGATGACACCCAACCCACTGAGTAACATTAGTCAGGGTTCTTCAGATTTTTTGTTATTTGTGTATACAAATGTGACAAGTTTCTGCATGTTAATGTGTTATTTTCATACTTCATAAATTTCTTTCATTACTTCTATCCATTTTTTAATTCTCCTGGGTTTCTCTATTCTGCTACTGCCTGCAAAAAGGAACAGTTTTACTTTATTCAACAGTTTTACTATTTGTTGAATAAATGTATGTTTTTTTTTGGTTTGATTTTAGTATGTTGTGGCTACAAGTTGTAGCAGTAGGTTGAAATAGAGTGTAGAGAGTGGACATTTATTTTTCTTTTTTCTGGTCTTAGGAAGGAAGATTTATGTTTTCCACAACTGAGTATGATAATCACTGTGGGATTATTCTATGTAGCCTGTATCAACTTGAGAGATTTTTATTGTATATTCATTTTTGAATGTTGTTTAATCATAAATTGATATTGAGTTTTGCTGAATGTTTTTTGAAATTTTTTGATGATCATGTGACTATAATTCTTGATATTGTTGATTCGTTTAGTCTCTTTATTATTTATTTATTTATTTATTTATGTAAATTATTCTATTGTACAAATACAGTTATCTGCATTTTTCTTCCATCACTCCCCCTAACCCCAGCAAAACCCACCTCCCTACCTTGCTTCCACCCTCTCCCTTGGTTTCCTCCCTGTATCCTTTCTAGTAGTCCCTGAAAACCATTCCCCACATTGTCCCCTCCCCCTCTCTGGCTACTGTTAGATTGTTCTTAATTTCAATGTCTCTGGGTATATTTTGTTTGTTTTTTTCTTTTATTGGTTATGTTCATTTAAAAGTGAGATCATATGGTATTTTTCCCTCACCACCTGGCTTCTTTCACTTAGCATAATGCTCTCCAGTTCCATGTATGCTGTTGCAAAGGGTAGGATCTCCATCTTTTGCTTTTCTGCATAGTGTTCCATTGTGTAAATGTATGACAGTTTTATGATCCACTCATTTACTGATGGGTACTTAGGTTATTTCCAGCACTTGGCTATTGTAAATTGTGCTGCATTGAGGTGAATGAACATTGGGGTGGATAGGTTCTTTTGGATTGGTATTTCCGGGCATTTGGGATACACTCCAGCAGTGGAATTGCCTGGTCAAAAGGCAGTTCCATTCTTATTTTTCTGATAAAATTTAATACTATTTTCCCACAGTGGCTGCCCCAGTATGCATTCCCACCAACAGCGCACCAGGGTTCTCTTTTTTCCACATCCTCTCCAACATTTGTTTGTCTATGATGGCCATTCTGACCGGTGTGAAGCGGTATCTCATTGTGGTTTAATTTTGCATCTCTCTAATGCCAGTGATGTTGAGCATCTTTTCATATGTCTCTAGGACCTGTATATGTTCTCCTTGGAGAAGTGTCTCTTCAAGTCTTCTGTCGATTTTTTAACTGGGTTTTTGTCTTCCTGGAGTACAGTTGTGTGAGTTCTTTATATATTTATTTTGGAGATCAAACCTTTTTCCATGGTACCATTGGCAAATAGGTTTTCCCATATAGTTGGTTCTCTTTTCATTTTAATGCTGTTTTCTTTAGCTATGCAGAAGCTTTTTAATTGATGAGATCCCATTTGTTTATTTTATCCTTTATGTCCCTTGCTTGGGGGGATATATCACTGAAGATGTTGCTTCGTGGAATGTCTGAGATTTTCCTGCTGATGTTTTCCTCTAGGACTTTTATGGTGTCATGTCTTCTATTTAAGTCTTCTATCCACTTTGAATTTATTTTTGTGTATGGTGTAAGTTGGTGACTGAGTTTCATTTTTGGCATGTAGCTGCCCAGATCTCCCAACATTACTTGTTGAAGGGGCTATTTCCACTCCATTTTGCTTTTCTTCACACTTTGTCAAGTATTAGTTAACTGTAGAGACTTGGGTTTATCTCTGGGTTCTCTGTTCTATTCCACTGGTCTATATGTCACTTCTTATGCCACTACCAGGCTGTTTTGATTACAGTGGTCTTTTAGTAGTTTGATATAAGGTGTTTTGAACCCTCCTACTCTTTTCTTCTTTTTTTAAATTGCTGCAGCTAATTGGAGTCATTTATGGTTCCATATAAATTTCTGAAACATTTGCTCTATGTCTTTGAAATATGTCATTGGCCCTTTAAGAGAAATTACATTGAATCTATAAATAGCTTTGGGTAGTATGGACATTTTGATGCTCTTAATTATTCCAATCCATGAACATGATATGTGCTTCCATTTGCTTGTGTCTTCCTTAATTTCTTTCTACAATGTTGTGTAGTTTTCTGAGTAGATGTTGTTTACCTCCTTTGTTAGATTTCTTCCTTGGTACTTTATTTTTCTTGTTGTTATATGAAATGGGATTTTTTCCTTATTTGTGCCTCTGATATTTCATTGTTGGTGTACAAAAATGCCTTTGATTTCTGAATATTGACTTTGTATTCTGCTGTTTGGCCAAATTCATTTATTAGGTTGAGTAGGTTTTTGGTGGAGCTTATCGGATTTTCCTTGTGCACTATCATGTCATTTGCAAACAATGACAGTTTTACTTCATCCTTTCCAATTTGGATGCCATTTATTTCTTTTTCTTGTCTGCTGTGGCTAGGACTTTCAATACTATGTTGAGTAGTAGTGGTGAAAGCAGGAATTATTTTCTTTTTCCTGGTCTTAGTGGGGAAGCTCTTAAATTTTTGCCCATTGTGTATGATGTTGGCTGTAGGTCTGTCATATATCACCTTCATTATGTTGAGGAATTCTCCCTCTATTCCCACTTTGCTAAGTTTTTTTTTATTATAAATGGGTGCTGTACCTTATCAAATGCTTTTCCACATCTATTGATATGATCATGTGATTTTTGTCCTTTATTTTATGTGTTGTATTACTTTTTTTGATTTGCCAATATTATACAAACCTTGCATCCCTGGCATGAATCCCACTTGGTCATGTTGTATGATCTTTTGAACATATTGCTGGATGAAGTTTGCCAATATTTTGTTGAATACTTTTGCATCTGTGTTCATCAGTGATATTGGCCTGAAGTTTTCTTTCTTTGTTATTACTTTATCAGCTTTTGGGATTAGGATGATTCTGGCTTCATAAAAAAGTTTGGAAGTCTTCCATCTTCTTGAATTTTTTGGAACAATCCATGGGGGATGGGGGCTAGGTCTCCCATAAATTCTTTGTAAAATTCTCCTGTGAAACTGTCTAGTCCAGGGCTTTTGTGTGTTAGTAGCTTTTTCTTTAGTGCTTCAATTTCATCTGCTGTTATTGGCCTGTTCAGGCTTTCTGCTTCTTCATCATTCAGGTTTGGAAGATTATATTTTTTCTAGAAACTTGTTCATTTCACCTATGTTTTCAAATTCCCTGCCATATACTTCTTCATAGTAAGTTTATATATATATATTTTTTGTATTTCTATGGTATCAGTTGTAATCTTTCCTCTTTTATTTCTGATTGTGTTTATTTGCATCCTCTCTCTTTTTTTCTTGATGAGTCTGCTTAAAAGCTTGTCGATTAAGCTGTCTTAAAAGCCAGCTCTTGGATTTATTTGTTTGTTTATTTATTTATTTTTAAGATTTTGTTCTTATTTATGTTTAGACAGAGGGGAAGGTGGGGAGCGAAACATCAATATGTGGTTGCTTCTCATGTGCCCAATACTGGGGACCTGGTCTGCAGCTCAGGCATATGCCCTGACTAGGAATTGAACTGTTTGGGTCACAAGCTGGCACTCAATCCACTGAGCCATACCATTCAGGGCAGCTCCTGCATTTATTGATCCTTAGAATTGTGCCTTTACTCTCTTATGTCATTTAATCCTTCTCTGATCTTGATTATTTCATTCCTCCTACTGCCTCTGGGCTGTGTTTGTGTTGTTCTTTAAATTCTTGTAGGTATAGGGTTAGGTTCTTTATTTGAAATGTTTCTATCTGTTTTATGTGGGCCTGTATCACTGAACTTCCCTCTCAAGAGTGCCTTCACTGTGTCCCATGAGTTTTGGATTGTTGTGAGCCCATTTTCATTTGTTTCCAGAAACTTTTTGATTTCTTCCCTAATCTCATATTTGACCTATTCATTGTTTAATATCATGCTAGTCAATCTGCATGAATTTGAATTTTTTTTTTCTTGAGTTGGTTTCTAGTTTCAGTCCCTTGTGGTTGGAGAAAGTGCTTTCTATGATTTCTATTTCTGTGAGTTTGTTGTGTCTCGTTTTGCATCTATCATGTGGTCTATGTTTGAAAATGGTCCATATGCATTTGCAAAGAATGTGAATTTTGCTAATTTGGGGTGAAAGGCTCTCTACATATCAGTTAAGTCCATTTGATCTAGACCATTATTCAATTCCACAATATCTTTGCTGATATTTTGTTTGGAAGATCTATTTTTGACATTGGGATGCTGTAATATCCTACTATATCTGTCATTTTTTCATACCTGTGCAACTCTCTCTCTCTCTCTCTCTCTCTCACTGTTTTTCTTCCTTTTCTTAAAGCATTGTCTTTAGGATCTCTTGCAGAGCTCTCAGGAGGAGGTGTATTCTTTTAGATTTGTTTTGTCTGGTAGACTATTAATTTGGCCTTCCATTTTAATTGAGAACCTTGCTGGATAAAGTAGTCTTCATTGCAGGCCTTTGGTTTTCATTACTTGGAATATTTCTTGCCGTTCTATTCTAGCTTGGAGTGTTTCCATTGAGAATTCGGATGCTAACCTAATCGGGGCTCCCTTACATGAAACTTCCTGTTTCTCCCTTGCTGCATTGAAGATTCTCTCTTTGTCTTGGAATTTTGCCATTTTAATTATGATGTGTCTTGAAGTGTGCCTCTTTGGGTTCCTCTTGATTGGAACTGTCTGTGTTTCCTGGATTTTTGTGACTTTTTCTCTCACCAAATTAGGGAAGTTTTCTGTCATTACTTTTTCAAATAGGTTTTCTATACCTTGCTCTTCTTCCTCTCCTATGGAATCCCTATTATACAGATATTATTATGTTTTAAATTGTCTTCATTTCTCTTAATCCCTCTTCATTCTTTCTGAGCCTCTTTTCCTTTTCTTGCTCTTTCTGGGTGTTTTTTTTCTATTTTTTCCTCCAACTCGCTGAACTGATTTTCTGCTTCATCGATTCTGCTTTTGATTCCTTCTACTGTGTTCTTCAGTTCAGAAATCACCTTCTTCATTTCCTCTTGGCCCTTGTGGATAGTTTCTATTTCCTTTTTCATGTTGATATAGTTTGCAGTGAGTTCATCATAGCTTCCCTGTAGTTTCTGGTAGCTCATTGAGAGCTCATGGAGCTTCCTGACTACCATTGCTTTGAACTCAAAATCTGACAGTTGAGTTGCCTCTATTTCATTTAGCACTCTTTCTGGGGCTTCTTCCTTTCCTTTCATTTATGGATTGTTTCTTTGTCTTCCCATTGTTTGTGATACTCTTCTTGTCAGCCTCAGCTTCTTAAATTGATCTGTTCTGGCTCCCTGGATTTATGGTGTGAACTTCTGTGGTAGAATACCTGTGAGATTCAGTGATGCAGTCTCCTTTGGGTATCCTGTTGTTCATAGCTTCCAGTGATTCAGTTGTTGGGATGCTCTCTTTTTGAGTCCAACTCTGGTTTTTTTCACACTTCCAGTTCTTTTTGTCTCAGCTAGAATCATGGCTGTGAGCTATGGGTCTTCACAATGCCCCCTCCTCTGGTTGTTCGGCCACCCCCAGTCCCAGTCCTGCCACCAGTGGTGGGGCTTTCCCCAGTGACAGGTCTGCCCTCAATCCCAGAGCCACCCCTGGTCACAGGGCCTCCTAAGGTCGCAGGGTTATCTCTGGTCTTTTCCCCACCGAATTATTAGTGTCTTCAGTTTCCCCCACCACTCCCCCACAACCCCACCAAAACCCCCCTCCCCACAGTGATTCCACCCTCCACCTTGGTTTTGTCCATGTGTCCTTTACATTAATGCTGAAAACCATTCTCCCATTTTAACTGTTTTTTAATCATGTTCTTATCTTTCTTAAATTTTGATGGACTTATATATTATTATTCTTTTTTAAGGCTTAGGAATAAATTTAATTAGCATCACAGTTCCCTTTTGCTTACAGGCGTACATATTTTCATAGAAATGTTATACTGTAAAAGGCTACAGGTACTTACTTTCTATCATCTTCTTTATTGATCAAGTAATGTTTTCTAAATTTCTCCCCCGACTTCTCCCTATAACCCAAGCCATCCTAACCTCCTCCCCCTGTTTCCATCCTCCCCTACAAATGACAATATAATCAATATGATCTGCCCTTTAATATTTCATACCTCAAAAGAGGAGGGTTCAAGTTTGAATGTGAAATTCTCTGCCTCAGCAGTGCTTCATATCTTCCAATGGTGTAGAAGTTAAGATCAGAGAGATTAAAAAATACCCAGATGATAGGAAATGGAATATTCTCCTCAAGGTGCTCTCATTAGTCTATACACACCTAACTGTACTGAGCTCACTTCATAAATTTTGGCCATAAGTTCTCTATATAGCACAGGTAAGTGATGGTAAATTTGAGGGAAGAGTAAAGCAGGGATAGGCCAAGTGCTTCAGTGGGAAAGAAAAGAAGAGGGCACCCTTTCAGAATGGCTCATACCAAGCAAACGGTCATTCAAGCCCCTTCTTATACACTCTATATATGCAGTGTCAAAAGCCATCTTCTGTAGACATATGAAGAATTTATTATGGATACAAATACAATTAAATTTGTACATAGTCTTGTGGCAAATCTTTCAGGTCAGCATTTGGAAATACATCGAGATGCACAGAAGGCTATGAGGGTACCATCTGTGACGTATATAAAAGAGACTTCAGTGATATCTAAGGTGACTGACACTTTGCCTAAAATTAAAGTCCAGGATTGTGTCCGCTTATTTCACTGAGTTACGCCAAAGAATCACAACATGCCTGTAGGTAGCAGGTATATCATATGCCTTCTTCCAAGAGGAAATAACCCAAATCTATCCCATATATTTGGGTTAGCCCAGAACTTCATTACCACTTTCAGAGGTCCATAATTTGGCCACACATATAGGACAAGAAAGAGGACCCCATGGATGACATCTGAAAATACTGGAGAGGTTGCATTCAATGTACATTTCTAGACTCAGATTATCAACATGCCTGTGAAGAAATAGACTGATGGCTTTCCATGAGTGAGTAGAAATACATGGACCCATGCAGTGACAGCAGGTCCAAATGTATCTTCTGGAGAACCAGAGAAGTAAGCTGTCATGGCTGGTATTATGCTAGATTACTTTACTACTATCTCCTTTCCATATAAGCTAATTAAAGCCCATGGCAATGAGGGGATATTCCCAACACACAATCTGTAGGTGAGCAGAGTCATTTTTTGTTGAGAAGGTGCTCAATGTTCACTTTTGTTTAAGAGAAATGACAAAGGATCTGTAACTTGTTCCAAAAACATTTAGGTTGCCCCATCTACTCTGCTATGTACCTTGGGTGCTGTCTTTCTGCAATCCTATATGAAATAAAGTTCAAAAGACACAAAATCAGAAGAAACAAGAATCCAGCTCTCTGTCTTTGACCTCACGGTGCCAGACATAGGTAACTATATCAGAATTCTTATCTAGAGATTGTTCTATATACAGCTTTTACACAGTCTTTTGCAACTGGTAGCAAGCTAGAGCAATTGTGATCAACTAGGTATGAGTGGATTTAATATTGTTTAATTAGAATGATAGCCTCTCACACTCCCCATTATCTCTCTTGCTCAGGTCTTCCCTAATAATAGTAATTTTCATGACATATCCTCCATTTATTCTATGGCACATAATTTAAGATACTTTTTCTTTTCTATGTCTAATATTTTACTGTAATATACAGGCAAGTATCCAATCATGTTCTCTGTCTGCAGATGACTGTGACCTAAATACAAAAAATTAATTACTGTGGCACAGATTTCTTTCTCATTCAGAAATTTCAAAGAGTGAAGTTTCTCTCTAGGGTTTGTTTTATTTCTCACATGCATACTGCACATAGTATATGTTATAACTAACATTCAGTAAAGGAGAACAAATACAGAACATATGGATTAAAAATTACTTCTCCATATTTGTCGCTGCAAGGGAAGGGGTCTTGTTCATGTCAATGTTGTCCTTACTTCTTACTACTTCTTGCTACTATTTTTGATGAAGTTCACTCATGCAACTATATATGATACATCTGGTGTGTTGTGACCATTCGAGGCCAGACAGGTTCATGAGATTCTGGCAGGTGGAAGTAATATTCACGGAGCTTTTGGGTTGTCTGACATACCATTATTCAAGGGTGGGCAAAGCAGCATGCTGCCAACTCTCTGTCCCACTGCATGTCACCTGTCCACTTTGTGTGGTAATCCAGGGTGGCAACCAGTGTGAACCAGTCACTGCATATCTGTCATCACACAATTTGTAACCCTGAGGGAACACTTACATTGTGAAATACTGGCTTATAGAAAAAGCCAACAAGTTGCCAACAAAATTATGCAAGAGAGCTTCATGCTATGCATACAAGTGCACTCAAGGCTATGGGAAATCTTTAACACACCCAGTCTCAAGGCTATGCGAAAAATGCTTTCATCATTGTTCTCAAGTTTATGGGAAAATGCTTCCCTTAGTTGTCCAGATATCTGGGTGAGGTAACCAGTCTGCCTCGTTTTACCCTACAACTGGCCCAAGTTGAAAAACAAGGAGACTCAAGCAGGCTTGACTTCAGTTGAAAAGTAGGGAATATAGGCAGGAATGGAGTCTTTTGGGAGGCAAAAAATGGTGGGTGGATCTAGAATTCTCTGTGAATCGGGGAAAGATGGTATGCTAACTTCTATTGGAAGGCAAGCAGATGTGGCTAAGAGAGAAGCAGGGCTTGGCATCACTTGAAAATGTACAAGAGGTTGACAAGGCTGGTATCAGTTTAAGCTTATTTTTCAATATGGTATGAGAAAGTATCCAGTTTTTGCTGATTATGTATATTTTGTGTAGCCAGGATGAGCTGCTGAAAAGTCTGTTAACTCAGCAGTTTATATCTTTATCTTCTCTGTCATACATTAGTTTTTCATGTAAGAGGGTTTAGTCCTGGGCACTCTCTAGTGTTCCCATGTATTAAGTGATTTTTTTTTTGTTCCCATACCTTTCTGTTTTGATTATTGTACCTTTAAAGTTTTGTGGGAGAACATGGGGAGTGATATCTATAACTTTTCTGTTTCTTCTCTAAATGTATTTGCTTCTTTTTGGTATTTGTTTTTCCATACACTTTTAAAAATTTTCACTTCTGAGAAGAATGGGCATAGTACTTTGATAAGATTTCAGTTGAACCAAATAAATTACCTTGGATGATATCATAATTATAGCAATTTAATCTTTCCAATATATAGGAATGGTTTGTCTTTCCATATTTTGGTGTTATTTTCAAATTTCCTCAATGTCTTTTAATCTTGATAATAGAGATCTTAAACCTCTTTGTTGATGTCAGTTCAGAGGCATTTATTTATTTTTCAGGCAAACGTCAATGGGATTACTTTCTTTCCCTCTTCTTCCTGTATTTATGATTGTATATGAATGTGACAGGTTTCTGTACAGTTTGCATTTTGTTTTTTACTCAATTACTTTATTCATTCAACTTTCTTGAATTCTTTAAGAGATTCTATATAAAGTATCATATGACCTGCAAATGGTGACAATTTTATTCTTTTTATTTAGATGTATTTTATTTATTTTTCCCCTCTGATTGATAGTGTAATTATTCCAATCTATTTCAAATGATTGTAATGAATGTGAACATTCTCTATGTTTTTTTTATTTTATAGAAAACTCTTTATTTCACAATTGAGCATACACTTAGTTTTGAGTTTGACATATATACTCTGTGTCAAGCTGAGATTATTTTTCTTCAATAATCTTTTTGAAAATATTTTTATCAGTAATGAATATAGCATTCTTTTTTCTTTTTCTGTTTCTCTTGAATATTCATATGATTTTTTTGATGTGATGAATGATGTCAATTGTTTCCTGGATATTGAGCTATTCTTACATCCGTGGTATAATTCACACTTGATCAGGACATATAATTGTTTTAAGATATCATTCCATTTGGTTTGGTATAATTCTGTTGAAAGTTTCAGTGTGTACATTTATTGAGAATATAGGCCTGTATGGTGTAGCTCAGTGTATTGAGTGTGGGCCTGTGAACCAAAGAATCACGGTTCAAGTCCCAGTCAGAGTACATGCCTGGGTTGCTGGCCAGTTCCCAGCAGGGGACAAACGGGAGGCAACCACACATTGATATTTCTCTCCCTCTCTCTTTCCCTTCCCCTCTAAAGATAAAATAAATAAAAATTATTAAAAAAAGAATATAGACTTGTAAAGCTCCCACTCCCTCCTTTTTTTTTTTTTTTTTTTTTTGCAGTGTTTTGCCTCAGTTTGGCTATCAGAGTAGTGCTGGTATCATAAAATAAACTTGTAAGTGAACTTCATCAATTTATGCATTAGTTGAGAAGGATGTGTACTTCATATTAAGAATATTTGTTGGAATTGATCTGTAAATCTACCTGGGTGTGAGCTTTTCTTTTTGGGTGTTTTAATTACTGGTTCAAATGTAGTGCTAGTCTATGTGATTTGTCATAATTTAGTCTTTAAATGGATGATTTAAAATATTTTAATTTTGCCCTGGCTGGTGTAGCTCAGTTGACTGAGCACGGGCCTGTGAACCAAAGGATTGTGGTTCGATTTCCAGTCAGGGCACATGCCTGGGTTGCAGGCCAGGTCCTGGCAAGGCATGCATGAGAGGAAACCATACATTGATATTTCTCTCCCTCTCTCCTTCCCTTCCCCTCCAAAGTTAAAAGAAATAAAAATTATTAAAAAAAGAATATAGGCCTGTAAAGCTCCCTCTCTCTGTCTTTTTTTTTTTTTTTTTGCAGCATTTTGCCTTAGTTTGGCTATCAGATTAATGCTGGTATAATTAGAAATTATAATAATTATTAAAATAATAATAAAAATAATTAAATGATTATTTCTGATTAATTAGAAATCCT
>PVKU01016168.1:0-15600 GCA_004027475.1 Anoura caudifer | reverse complement strand
CTGTGTGCCCGGTCCACACCTCCACTTTTTCCTGCCGCGACTCCGCCCCTCTTACCGGTCTGGATGAATGGTTGTTGGACTTCCGTACAGTTCAATTTTCTGTGAGTTCTGGTTGTTTTCTTGTTTCTAAACCTTTGTTGTCCTTCATT
The DNA here is from genome assembly GCA_004027475.1 of Anoura caudifer. NCBI lineage: Eukaryota > Metazoa > Chordata > Mammalia > Chiroptera > Phyllostomidae > Anoura > Anoura caudifer. The sequence continues at coordinate 15,451 of PVKU01016168.1, read as the reverse complement.
TTGGTTGTGAGAGGAGGTACAGTGTGTCCACCTACGCCTCCATCTTGGCCGGAAGTCCCAAAAGATAAGTCTTGAGTGACAATGCTTGATAGGGTTAATACTGATGATTTTTTAACTATTTATGCAGGAGGTAAAGTCAAAATAGATAATATGTTTGCCTTGGGTTTAGGAATTGAAGTGTCCTCACTCAGTGGAGTGGAGTCAGAAAGTCATTCTGACTCTTTACCATTTATTAAAAATGTTTGAAAATAAAGAATGTGTAGAATAGAACAGTAAATAACTCCTAAAAGATTCTTGCTTTTGTACAACCACTATGGAAAGCAGTATGGAATTTTCTAAGAAAACTAAAAATGGACCTACCTTTTGACCCATCAATTCCACTGCTAGGATTATTTCCTCAGAACCCTGAAACACTTCTGCCGCTCCTGGTGCTGCTTGTGTGCTCCTTCGGTGCGGACCTGGTACCTCTTTTGTGAAGCGGCAGCTGAGGAGACTCCGGCGCTCGCCATGGTCGACGAAAAGCCCAAGGAAGGAGTCAAGACTGAGAACAACGATCATATTAATTTGAAGGTGGCGGGGCAGGATGGTTCTGTGGTGCAGTTTAAGATTAAGAGGCATACACCACTTAGTAAACTAATGAAAGCCTATTGTTAACGACAGGGTTTGTCAATGAGGCAGATCAGATTCCGATTTGACGGGCAGCCAATCAATGAAACAGACACACCTGCACAGTTGGAAATGGAGGATGAAGATACAATTGATGTGTTCCAGCAGCAGACAGGAGGTGTCTACTAAAAAGGGAACCTGCTATTTTACTTCAGAACTCTGTTCCTTCAGACCAAGAAGACATTCTCAATTAGAAAACTGCAATTTGGTTCCACCACATCCTGACTACTACAGTATAGTTTTCTCTATTCTTTCATTTCCCTTCCCCATTCCTTTATTGTACATAAAGTAACTGATGTATGTGCACAAGCATTTGCATTTTTTTTAAACTAAATGGCCAATGATATGTTTTGATTGACATCACATGGAGATGGGATGGGGAAAAATACTGGTTCTGTGAAGATACCCCCTTTCTCCATTAGTGGCATGCTCATCCAGCTCTTATCTTTATATTCCAGTAAGTTATTTTGCTCTCACTCTTTAACAAAAAGAACAACATAAAAATTCTTGCATACCTTGTTTGATTGGAGAATTTTAATGTTTTTTCATTTATCATTGTAAAACCAAGGACAATTTTATAACTTTTTTGTATGTAGCTGTTACATGTAGGGCAATCTGTCTTTAAGTAGGGATAAATTACTCTAAAAGAAATGAATCCTAGGTAGTTTTCCCTTCAAGTCAAGCGTCTTGTTGTTTAAATAAACTTCTTGTTTAAAATGAAAAAAAAAAAAAGAACCCTGAAACACCAATCCAAAAGAACCTATGCACCCCAATGTTCATAGCAGCACAATTTACAATAGCCAAGTGTTGGAAGCAACCTAGGTGCCCATCAGTAAATGAATGGATCAAGAAACTATGGTACATTTACACAATGGAATTCTATGCAGCAGAAAGAAGGAGCTCCTACCCTTTGTGACAGCATGGATGGAACTGGAGAGCATTATGCTAAGTGAAATAAGCCAGGAGGTGAAAGACAAATACCATAAGATCTCACCTTTAACAGGAACCTAATCAACAGAACAAACAAACAAGCATAATATAACCAAAGACACTGAAATTGAGAACAAGAGAGGAGAGGGGTAGGAATTTCAAGGGAAAAGGGAAGGGTTTAGAGCAACAAGTATAAAAGACACATGGACAAAAGCTGGGGGGGTGGAAATTGGAGGGAGCTGGGGAGGGCTGGGGCAGTGGGCTTGGATGGGAGTTGAAGACAGAAAACTGTACAAGAACTACAATTAAAATAAATTTTTTTAAAAAGATTCTTGTTTTTTAAGGAAATAAGAAAAGCTAGTTTGAGATAGGTGACTCAAATAAATTTTATCAACAGTGAATTCATCATTGCCTTTAAATATTCTGAGTTCAGATGACAACCACAGTATAGTAGACAGCACTGCTATTGAATGAATTGTATCTCCTCAAAATTCACATGTTGAAGCCCTATCCCCCAACCTGATGGTTTTCAGAGATGGGGCCTTGGGGAGGTAATAAGATTTAGAGGAGGTAATGAAGGTGGGGTCCTCACAATGGGATATGAGAAAAAGTGAAAAGCAAAAGTATTGTTCAGCATTTGTTTTGCAGCAATCCCAAACTCAGCAATTTAGCATTAAGCCACCATAGTTTTAAATTGTGTCTGTGAGCATCTTTGCTTTACCTCATCTTCTTTTGTGTATCCATTAGCAGGATGTGTCCTACTGTAATTGTTTCTTTGCTTTACACCATCTTGGGTTAAGAAAGGTTTCATAGGAACTCTCTACTATAGGAATCCAGTAGCAGAAAAATATGTATATTATTTACATTTTAAAACAAAACTGTACATAAAAATTAAAAAGCATAATACCTAAATTATCCCATTTATATGCCATAACATGTTTTTATGTGCATAGAGAACTTGAAACAAGACCTCAACACTATTAGCATTGATAACGTCTGAGAAATAAAATGGGAATAGATTAAGTGAAAAACTTTACCATTACTTCATATATAGTAGAATATCTTTTGTGCTTTAATAATTTGATCTGATACTTTTCGAATTTTAAAAAATATAACTGCATTGTGGCAAGAAAGGTTATGGGAGGAATAAGGTGTTAATGCCTATGCCATATGCCTTTAAAAAAAATAGTTGTAATGATAAAACCACTTTAGAAAGATTGTTGATTAGTTAAAATTAAAGCAAAAAGAAACAGAAGGTAATTGAAACAGGCACAAGCATATTTAAAGTAACTTTACTCATAATAGCCCACACCAGGAAACAATATTTTGTCAGTCTATATTAGAATTAAAAAATAACCAAAGACACTGAAATTGAGAATAGGCTGACAGTGTCCACAGGGGAGAAGGAAGGAAATTTCAGGGGAAAGGGGGAAGGGTTTGCAGGAACAAGTATAAATGACACATGGACAATAAAAAGGGGGGGTGGAAATGGAAGGGAGGTGGGGAGGACTGGGGACTGGGCTGGGATGGGGGTAAAAGGCAGAAAATCATACTTGAACAACAATTAAAATAAAAAAGGATTAAAAATAAATATTAGTTACCTTTGGCTTTTTACAATTAAAATAAAATAAAAAAGAATTAAAAAATAAATATTAGTTACCTTTGGGGTTTTTTTTAAATATTCTATTTCTTTATTTTTAGAGAGAGTGGAAGGGAAGGACAAAGAGAGGGAAAGAAACATCAATGTGTGGTTGCCTCTCACATGGCCCCCAGTGCAGGTATATGCCCTGATTGGGAATTGAACCTCCACCCTTTGGTTCCCAGCCCATCCTCAATCCACTGAGCTATACCAGCCAGGAATATTAGTTACCTTTGGATAATGGTATTTACTGGGAATGAACCTCACATAACCTTGTGGATTGCTAAGAATATGCTATTAGTGTATCTTTTTAAGATTTTATTTATTTATTTTTAGAGAGATGAAGGGAGGGAGAAAGAGAGGGAGAGAAACATCGATGTGCAAGAGATACATGCAATAGGTTGCCTCTTGCACACCACCAAGTGAGGACCTGGCCCACAACCCAGACATGTACTCTGACTGGGAATGGAATCAGCGACTTTTCACTTCACAGGCCAGCACTCAATCCAATGAACCACACCAGCCAGGGCCTATAATTGTATCTTGATTGTAGTTAGTGTTTGTATATGTAAAAATTAACCGAACACTTGTGCACTGTATTGTATATGTGATATGACACAAAAAAAGCAAAAATTGTTTTAAATGGTTATGTGTTTATTGTATAAAGCATTCTCTGAACTCTTGTGCTGCTTAGTAAACTCTGGGGCCTCCCATTGGTAGCAAGAGGGCAGTAGCAAGACTATCAGTGGCCATATCCAGGTCCTACCTCTAGGTGGAATCAGAGGACCAGCTGCAGCCCAAACACTGCAAGGGTGAGTCCAGAGCCCACACCCACATTCCAATTGACCTTGCCACACACTCCTGCTATGGTGATCAAGGGGAGACTTTATTGGTCACAACCCAGAACAGAAAGCAGTAACTACTTCAAGCGCTGTTCCAGGTACAAATTCCTACTGAGAAAAAAAAGGCTCTGAAGGATCCCATAGAACCACTGTATTACATTGTGCAATAGAACAATCTCAACCACCTCCAACTTTCTCAACTCTGGTAATGCCCTCTTAAGTCACATTCAACCCAAAAGTGGAAAGTGCGGGTAAGAAATAAGGAAGGCACACTGCTTCAATGATTCCATTTTGTGGTAACTTCATCCCAACTAGGGAAGTTCACATCCCTTTATAACTGAAACAGGATGGTCTACAGATGGCACAATCTTCCCAACACTTATTCCTGCTTTCTCCCGGGCTTTTCTAGATTTTAAAAGATGCATTATTTTCTGTTTCATAGCTTGTCCTCTTTTTTCTAGAATTACTCCTTCAGGACTGTGATGAAAGAAGAGGAAAATGGACATAATAGAGATGCTAGAATAGTTCCAAACAAGCACCAAAATATTGTCCAAGGAATAGCTTTAATGAAGTAAATTATTGACTCATTAATTTCAACTTTATTGACCCTGCTACTTTCAGAGAGCATAATAAAAAATATGTAGTCATTTGCAGAAGAAATGGCAGCAGTAAATCACTGGAAACAAGGATTACAAATATTATCATTCTGCTTTGTCTACTAATGTAATGTCCAATTGAGTAATAACTTCATGAAGAGAATCTGGAAACAGTTTTAACATTTTAATCTGAATATGGTCTTATGGGAAGGAACAAATTTCCTCTACCATCAAGATTCTACTGGCTGATCTCACCCTGGCTGGTGTGGCTCAGTGGATTGACTGCCATTCTGCAAACCAAAGGGTCACTGGTTTGATTCCCAGTCAGGGCACATAACAGGGTGCAGCCAAGAGGGGGACCCCAAGTAGGGATTTGCAATGAGGTCCAGAACTCAAGGTGTCCAGGAAATACTAGAAAAATATATAGAATGTCCTCACCCCTCCCCCACTACAGGTTTCAGTTAGGGGAAGGAACACCTGGAGCAGGCCCATTGAGAGCTGTTTCGCATAGCAACAGCTTTGCAGCTAACTTCTGGCATGGTCATTTAACATATCTATAACCTTTAACAGGTTTCATGGATACGTTAAATACTTGTGGCCATGCTTTGAGCCAGGAGGATGGAAGTGACTTCCAACCAAGATGTAACTAGGAGGCAACTCCCCCTGGTTACAGAGCTTACATGAGAGCTTGGAGATGACTGGCTCCATGCCATGGGGCCATGCCTGCCCACACTCACTATGGCAGCCCAGTAAAGCTGGAAGGATACATGAATGCTGGCAGGTGTAATCTATTATAGGAGGAGTCAGAAATGGGGCTGCAGAGGAAGATTGGCACAGGGATTTAAACCCAGACACCACAGCCATCAGAGAGAGACCCACACAGCTTTGGTAGAGTGGGGACCCCTCCACAGCTTTGGTGAGAGAGAATCACATGGCTTTGGCAGAGTGGGAACCCTGTAGCTTTGGCGAGAGTGAGGACCATGTGGCTTTGGGGTACTCCCTTTTGCCACATGGCTTAGGAAGCAGGAAAGTCTTTGCCTGGAAGAAAAGGGTTGAAAGGACTCTTGCTGGTGGGACATGTGAAGATGCCATGTGGTTTTGAATTAACTGGAGATCGTGGTGGTGACACAGCTGATGGTTCTGGGAGACTGAACCACGGACTTCTGCTTCTTTTCCTGAGATACGGTACCCCAGATTAGGGCAGAGGGAGAAGGAAGGACTGTGTGCGTCTGTGGGTATCCTAAAACACTTTAATATTTTAATGAAGACATTGGGTCACTACTTTAAGTCTGTATAGCTTTAAACAAACATTTCCTTTCCTTTTTACAAATTTCTGGCATTGAGAGACATCTTTCCTCTGGTGGCAGACATAGTGAACCTAGTGGGGGGGTCTTCTCAGTAATAGTACATCTTACCCCCCCCCCCTTGGCTCTGTTCTGTAACAGGCATATGCCTGGGTTGCAGTCCAGGACCCCAGTAGGGGGTGCATGAGAGGCAACCACACACTGATGTTTCTCATCCCTTCTTTCTCCTTCTGTTCCCCTCTATCAAAAAATAAATAAAATCTTTTTTTAAAAAATTTAAAAAGATTCTTGTGGCTGATCTAATCATCAAGTAGGCATGAGACAAATTAGCAAGAAAAAATAAGCACATTTAATTCATACATATATGTAGGAGCCTGGCATACATGAAAGTTAGAGACCCCACATGCACAAACAGAAAGAGGGATGTAAGACATTCTGAGCTAGGAATGAGGTGATGCACCATGGGGGCCTCAAAGAGTCATTGCAGGATTGTAAGAAGAGCATATGTTTAGTAAATAAATGTTTGGTGGGTCAAGAAAAGATAAGATTCTCAGTGGATCAAAAAGATTTTCAGTCACTATGGGCAAGGCCCTTAATTCAAGTTCTTCTAGGTAGATAAAAGGTGAGGCAGAAGTTTCTCTTGAACTTGAGGCTAAAATTGCCTTTAGCTGTACATAATCTAAATACTACAGAAGTACATTTGGGGGTGGCTCATTCTGAACTCCCACAGTCTTCTAGGCTTTCAAAAACAAAGCATCTAAGATCAAACTTGAGGACTAAGAATGGGTTATGCGCTGAGTGCATTTATTACTCTTTTCTCAATGATCACCGCTTTAACTCCAGTGGATTTACATCACTTCCTCTTTTCTCAGATTTGTTTTCTGCAATCATTTCCTCAACAAAACTTTACTTCATTTGTCTCTGGGTCCTCAATGACCCACCTAACTACTTTGTGTAATGGCAAGGCCTTAACAGAAAACATTTTATTCCTTGTCTAGCCTTGCCTGCCACCACAGTAGACAGACCATACAGTGAAGATGAACCCCAATTTTCTACTACTGCTTAGCTATGGAGAAGCTCTCAAACTTGTCTAAGCCTCAGCTACCTCATCTAAAAGATGAGAGTAAGATTGATTCATATTAAAATTTAAATTTAGCCCTGGCTGGTGTGACTCAGTGGATTAAGTGCCAGTCTGCAAATCAAAGAGTCTCCGGTTCAATTCCCAGTCAGGGCACATGCCTGGGTTTCAGGCCAAGTCCCCAGTAGGGCATGCATGAGAGACAACCACACATTGATGTTTTCTCCCTCTCTTTTTCCTTCCCTTCCTCTCTCTAAAAAATACATAATTTTTTTAAAAGAAGGAAATGAAATGGCAGAATCATATTATAAATGAAAAAAGGGCTATGTTATAAACCTGACAAGCTGTGAGGCAGGGGCAGGGGGCATGCCTGACAAGCTCAATGACCAAAATTAACCACATAGGATGTCTGATCACAAATTCATAACTGGACAGATCATAGTGGGTTTTCATGTCCGAGGAGTGCAGCGTCCTTAGCAAAGGTAAATCTTTACCTTAAGTGAGCCCTCTCCGTTGTTCTTATGGATTTAGAACATGCATTTGACATGTCAGAGTAATTTTCTTTTCTGACCCCTCAGACTCACAACCAGAGCATGAGACCATAGAACCCCTCATGTTATTTTGTTCCTCACATACCATGTCATTGTGCTGTACATGTTAATTACTAATTATCCTGTACCTTCCAGTGCAAAGTATATGTTTGTCCATTTTGCTTTCTATACAGTTCTAGAAATTTCCCCACTTCACTTTCTCTAGTCTCCTTAATCTACCACCAAAAAATTTCACATAGCTGTCTCCTTATATTTTCTCCTTGGATTCTAATGTATAAAATAAGCTGCAAAATTGCCATTCTCTGGAGCATTTTCTCAATGCATTGAGATTTTGCTTCTGGCCATATTGTCAAAATCTGGCTCATATAAACTCTTATAAGATTTTTCTATAGACTAGATGTTCTATCATGGACAATATCAATGAAATAGAGAAAGGATTCAAGCAAGAGAAGCATAGAATGGCATAAAACCTAATTGGAATATCTTAGAAATACATTTTTAGCAGTTCCTTGCTAAAGTCAATTTCTCCAATTCCCCCAGAACCAAAATGAGCTTCGGCAAATCTCTCCTCTTGACTTTCTCCCCTCTTTCTACTGGATCATTCCATCAACATTAGGTTTGCATTTCTATTATCTAAAAAACAAAATTACTTCTGCTCTATCTATTATCTCATTTCTCTCCCTTTTTCCTCTTCTTTTTTTATAGGAAAATTCCTTGAAATCACAGTCTCTCCTCCCTTTATTCTATGCATTCTCTCACATTCTCTCTGCACCCTGCTACACACAGGACAACCCCCCGCCGAACCGCTCTCAGGCCTCCGGTGATATTCACACGGCACATGTCAGCGTTCGATCCTCAGTTCTTAGTTCTCAGGCCTCTCTCTGTGAAACACTTTCTGACCTGGCTATCAGGGCACCAAGCTTTACTCCCTTGGTGTTGTCACTCAGTCTCATGGCTTTATATGCCATCTATACACTAATGACTTCCACATTCATATCAGTCTCAATTCCACATTTGTGTATCCAACTGCCTATCTGATACTCCTCTATAGATGTTCACAGCCATCTCAAATTTAACATATTCAAAATTTCCTCACCCTCTCCCCACAGTCCTACTCCTTGTACAATATTCTCATTGTTATTCTTTATAAATGCCAGCTCTTCTTCAGTCGCTCAGGCCAGAATATAAGAATAATCATTGAATGAATGTTTTTCTCAAGATAAACCAAGTAAACCAAGATAGTGCACCCTTCAAAATATATCCAGAAATTGGATTTTAAATACCTTCTTACAGCAATCTGAGTTTAAGTTTATTACCAACTCCTGTCTATTCACCTCCAGCCTGTTCTTAACACCATAGCCAGGATATCCACATAAAGTGCCAGTCAGACCATGGCACATCTCCACACAAAGGCCTCCTGGGCCTTCTCATCTCACTCGCTGGAAAGGGCCAAGGTCCTTTCTCTGATCTACAACACCCACATGAGCTGCTCTGCCTATTTAGTTCTCTGACCTAGTCTCACACATTTCAATTTGTTCACTAGATGACAACTTCTCTGGCTTCTCATTCCTAGAAAACTCAGGGCACATTTCCGCTTATGGAGCTTTGTGCTTGTTGGTTGTTTCTCTGCTTAGAATATGTTTCTTGTAGATATCCACATAAGTAGATTCCTCACTTTCTTCAGGGCTGTGCTGATGCGGACCTGGGCTTGTGGGGTCTGCCACATTGTGGATGAGGCATGAGAAATTCACATGGACTACCGAGTCCTGTGGAGGAAAAGGGACCACACACTTCTCTCTCAAGAGGAGAAAAAGCCTTGGAGCCCCTTGGCCACTCTCTCAAGAGGTGAGTGACCCTTGCCTTGACTAGCTTTTATTGGGTTCAATTTGCACAGGAATAAAGTTGATCAATCAACTTTATTCAGGAAGAAATGATTAAACAATAGATAACATTCAGAGAACTCTGAGGGCCTATTTTAAGTCAGGGTGAGATAGTTAAAGAGCCATAAAACTTTGGGGAAACAAGCTCTTGTCAGTCTTGGACCCTTATCATTTAAATTGAGGGTATTAGCACAGCAGGTTTCATAGGATTTTACATATTCTTTCTTAGGCCCGATGCCCTAGGGAACCCGCGCTTTCCAGCAGTGTGGCCCCCACCTCCAGCATTGTTTCAGGCTTAAATCAAGCAGGGGAAGTAAGTCAGTCAAGAGATTAGGAGACTTCTTGCGGACAGAATGAGAACTCAGGCTGCTTTAAAGCTGAGGGGTGAAAGTCCATCACCCCCTTTTGCTATAGCCCCCCGAGTCCTTCCCTGGGGACCCCACAATCGTGCCTGTCTTAGGTCAGCCATACCTTGAGGAATCTTACCCATCATTGGCTAACCTATCATGCATTGGGGGCCAGGCAGGGTGAAGTAAAAGAAGCAGAGGCAGCAGCCCTGCCAGGGAGATAAGCTTTGTCTCCCTAGTGTCTTATGGTCCCAAGGTCACTCACCAAGCCTTAGCCATGGGGTGGGGAGGTGGTTACAGCTTCTGAAACCAAGAAGGGTACTTCCCAACACTGTGCTTTTATAAGGCACTTTCTCAGAGAGGACTTCCTAAGCCACCTGATGTAAAATTTTGAACTCTTCCCAAAACTTCCTATCTTCTTTCCCTCTTAATCTTTCCCCTTTGCACTTGCTGGTTGCCATACAATAAAATCTACTTGTTTAATCTTAAAAAGATACCTATATCTGCACCCCAATGTTCACTGTAGCATCATTCACACTAGCCAAGACATGGGAAAAACCTGTGTCAAGCAACAGATGAATGTCTGCCCAGAATGTATCCAACCATGTAATATGAATAACGGAAACACTTGCTGAAGAAGATACAAGATGCAAGAAACATTATACATAGGAAAACAATGCCTCAGTCCCCTTCAAAGTTATGACCATCTTGAGGAAATCTGGTTCATTGATAATGGTTTGAATCAAGTCATTAGCAACCGAAGCCCAATGTGCCTTCTGCTCTGAGAGCAGAAGCTAAGGAACAAATTTTGCCACAACATGTTTCAGGCCAGGTCCTGTGTCAAAACCTCAGACACAGTGGTTATTGGAATCCTTAAATGAGCTTCTACTTCTTGCACTGTCAGTCATCAATCTTTGTTGATTGCAGCCCATACACATCTAACATTCTCAGGTGTTCTGCTTGTTGCAGGCCTTCCACAATGTGGATCACTTCCAAAAGATTCTTAACTATCTTTGAAAAATTTGTGCCACACTTTTAATTGTGCTGCATTCATTTCATCATCCCCCTAAGCCTTCTGAGTCATCCAAATAGTTTCCATGGAGGAATGTTCAAGCTTAACATAATATTCATTGCTCTACTCGCTCAGTCATTGTGAATGTGGTGACCACACAGTACTCATGCTCATTCAGCAGCATCTACTACCCCATGACTAGTACGGTGAAGTTATCATTCTTCACACATGCACATTCCACTCCACTCTCCTTGGCTGCCAGGTTACACTGATGTCACACAAACTCTTCTCATCATATTCACAATGGCTGGGCTTTTTCTGGACAGAACTTGTGTGTACATGCATTTCAGCCATAAAATGCCACACACATTCCCTATGGAATATCACTCAACCATAAAAAGAAGAATTTCCTGCCACCTGGGACAACAAGAATGGATCTTGAGGGTATTTTGGTAAGTGAATTAAGTCATATAGAGAAAGATAAATACTGTGTGATCTCACTTATATGTGGGATCTAAAAAAAAAAAGTCAAACTCGTAGAATAGTGTTGCCAGGGATTAAGGGTGAAGGAAATGGGGAGATGTCTGTCAAGAAGCATAAGCTTCCAGATAAAAGATGAACAAGTTCTGGGGATCTAATTAATATACAGCATCATGACTGTAGATAACAATACTGTATTGTATATTTAAAGGTTGCTGACAGACTACACCTTAAAAGTTCTCACCAACACAAAATTATAATTATTTTTGGTGATGGATATGTTAACTAATCTTGTTGTAATAATCATTTCCTGATGCAGACAAGTACCCAACTCATCAAGTTGTATGCCTCAAACTTACACAATGTTGTGTGTCAATGATATCTCAATAAAGGTGAAAAAATCAAAAGAAAAAATTACTTGTTTATCTTATTTATTACCTATCCCATTAGAATCTAAGCTCCTCAGTGACAAATCTTTACTGCTGTGTCCCCAAAAGTACCATGAAGTGTAGACAATATGCATGTCGTCAAATATTCACTGTAGGTTTTACATACTCAATAATACTTCTATTAGAGCAGGAATTATTTTATATAGCCTATAACCCACTTGAAATTGAAAAGTTATGACATGTTGCCCATGCTGCATCCTCTACTATAAAGACAACCTGTAATGCTTTAGCAAGCCACAAAAAGAGTAACCTGGAAATAACTTTATTAATTAATACATTCTCATTATGCCTACGAAAAAGGATAAAATTTTGTTATGCGTAAAGTTAATGTTATATGTAATATTTATATTTAATGGCTTATGGCAATGTAGCATATATGCATATTAAACTAACTGACTGTGAGATTTGGAGTTTTTAAATCTCTCTTGTTTTTTAATATTTTATTTATTTATTTTTAGAGAGAAGGGAAGGGAGGAAGAGAGAGAAACATCAATGTGAAACAGAAACAATGGTTGGCTGCTTCTCCAACAGGGGACTGAACCTGCAACCCAGGCCTGTGTCCTGACCAGTGACTGAACCAGCAACCTTTCGCTTTGGTTTGCGGGATGTCATCCAACCAACTGAGCCACACTGGCCCAGGCTTGGAGTTATTAAATCGCTTCAAGGAAATAATCCATACACTAATACACATACTCCCAAGAATAATGATACCACATTACATTGTCTAAGGTGCCATCAATTGTATAGCTCACCATTATATCGTCCACCACTAAGAAAAACAAAGAAAAAATCACCCATTAAGCTATTACAAAATGGTTTTCTATCACTTAGAATTTTTATTGTATGCCTATGGAAAGAACTTTTTTGGATTTATTTAAACATACATTTTCATTATATATCATTCTTATATATATTGAAAGGAAAATGTAAATGAAATCAGTCAAGGTATTTCTAATATTTCACATTCAGAGTCTGACATCTGAATCACTTTTCAACTCAGGTTCACTGATGTCCATGTTTTCCCACATATTTTGCCATCACAGCAAAAGCATACCCCACCACAACCTCTTGAAGACTTTTCTGATCTTTCCATAAGGTGTCAGCGCGTGGTTTCCAAACCACAGGTAGGACTGACTTAGAGTCTTTCCGAAATCTTCCTGAAATGGTTTGTTGATTGAAACTTCATAAAGTTGCAATTTTAGTGTCATGCCACCAAGGAATAAACAACAAGGACTCCATGTTCCAGCAATGGTCACCAGGTCATGTCTGTCCCACCCCTCCATTTTGACAGTTATTTTAAGATGCTCCAAATCAGGGGCCCCTAACCCCCAAGCTGAGGACTGCTACTAATCCATGGCCTGTTAGGAACCTGTCCTCACAGCAGGAGGTGGGTGGCTGACAGAAAGCAAAGCTTCCTTGGCATTACCACCTGAGCTTGGCCTCTTGTCTCCTCCACCACCCTCTCATGACTGTCTGTGGAAAAACTGTTTTCCACGAAAAGTGTCCCTGATGCCAAAAAGGTTAGGGACCGCTGCCCTGGACCATAAGTCACATCCATATTTCACATAAAATAAACTGACAAACAAAATAGAAACAGAGGCATGGATGCTTGGAACAGGGTGGGGAGGGGCTGGATAAAAGGAGAAGAGATTATCAAAAGAACATATATTCATAGCCCATGGACACAGACAATAGTGTGGTAAAGGCCAGGGGAGGGGGGGGAGCGGGGGCTGGGTGGAGGTGGGCAAAGAAAAGTGGAAATGGGGACATCTGTAATAGTGTCCCCATTTTTAAAAAGCTGAAATGTGAAAATACGTGACTTAAAATTTATAGCATATGGTGATAAACTTCACTTTCCTTCTGTTGACTATCACCATTTGGTTTTGATATGGATGTCCTATTACTGTCCTTGCTAAGGGCTGTCACACACAAAATCTGCATTCTACTACTGAAAAACCTGAAAAAAATTAATTTCAGGCAATAGAATTTCAAACCAGTGTAGAGGCTGCTGTCAGAGGTTAACAGGAGAAAGCTGCGGTCAATAGAAAGCAGAGGCCTGTTCAGGCTGGAGCACAGGCAGAGGAAGTGTAAGAGGGTGCAGCCGGGAGACCTCCAAAAGAAGGATTTGTAATGGGGTCCAGAACTCAAGGTGTCCAGGAAATATTAAAAATATGGAATGTTGACTTCTGGCCAAGGTGGACACACTATGCCTCCTCGCACAACCAAAATTAAGGACAATATAGATTTAGAAACAAGAAAACAACCAGAACCGATAGAAAATTGAACTATACAGAAGTCCAACAACCATTCATCCAGACTGGTAATATGGGCGGGGTCGTAGCAGGAAAAAGTGGAGGTTGGAGGACCCAGGCAAGCAGGCAGGCAGCAGTGGCTGGCAGATCCCAGGTGGAGGCTAGTGGACCCCAGACATGGGGTGGCAATGGGCAGACCCACTGAGGCCGTGCAAGGTGGCTGGCTGACCAAGTGGTCCCACATTCACATGCAGATAATCCAAATGAAGGGGAAACGGTGGAAGGGACTGGAATCCAAGAGAGAGCGCGGAGCAAGCGCCATCATTCCCTCTCGGACCCCGCCCCCACATACAGCGTTACAACCCTGCGACTGGGCTGCCCCGCCCTGGTGAATGCCTAAGGCTCTGCCCCTCACTACTTAATAGCCGTGACCAGACAAAAACAAAAAAAAACAAAACCAAGGATGGCTCAAATGGGAAAACAGAGCAGGGCCCCAGAGCTAATTCATATGAGCGACCAGGAGGTGGTTGTTAGGTTGGGCGTGGTAAGATAAGATGGCCGCGAGGGGCTGAAGCCCCCGAAAAGCTAGCTGATGCCAGATGAAAATAGCTGGAGCGGTGGACAAAACCAGGAACAACATCACCATAGCAACCCGCGCCTAAAAGGATCGACCAATGATACACCAACAACTGGATTAAAAGGGCCAATTCTCAGCTGCCACGATGAATACTACCCCAAGTGCACTATAAAACTCTTTCCTTTCTTAGGTTCGGGCACGACTTCCTCGGCCCCAACCTGTGGACCAGAGAACCTCGCCCGGGTGCACAACCCCCCAATAAAGCTCTGTATTGCCCCATTTTGTGGCTGATTGCATTATTTCCTCGGCAGAATATTAACAACCTTACAGTGGTCAACCAATCAGATGCAGAGCTCAAAGAACTGGTAGCCAACCTATCAGAAGCAGAGTTCAAAGCACTGGTCATCAGGATGCTCACAGAATTGGTTGATTTTGGTTGCAAATTAGAGGAACAAATGGAGGCTATAATAAGTGAAATGAAGAAAAACACACAGGGAACCAATAGTGATGGGAGGAAAACTGGGACTCGAATCAATGGAGTGGACCAGAAGGAAGAAAGAAACAACCAAACAGAAAAGAAGGAAGAAACAAGAATTCAAAAAAATGAGGAGAGGCTTAGGAACCTCCAGGACATCTTTAAACGTCCCAGCATCTGAATTATAGGGGTACCAGAAGGGGAAGAGGAAGAGCAACAAGTGGAAAACTTATTTGAACAAATAATAAAGGAGAACTTCCCCAATCTGGCAAAGGAAAGAGATTTCTAGGAAGTCCAGGAAGTTCACAGAGTCCCAAAGAAGTTGGACCCAAGGAGGAACACACCAAGGTACATCATAATTACATTAGCCAAG
>PVKU01016167.1:0-15607 GCA_004027475.1 Anoura caudifer | reverse complement strand
GAGAGAGGGGGACAAGGTAGATAGAACAAGTAGCATAGATGGTAGGTAGAAAATAGACAGGGGGAGGGCAAGAATAGTATGGGAAATGTAGAAGCTAAAGAACTTATGACACATGGGCATGAACTAAAGGGGGGAATGTGGGTGGGAGGGGGTGTGCAGGGTGGAGGGGAATGAAGGGGGGAAAATGGGACAACTGTAATAGCATAATCAATAAAATATAATTTAAAAAAGTAAAAAGAAAAAAATAAAAGCTAATAGAAAAAATACCTGGAAATAATAGAATGACTGGCTTATACATAGTACAATTCATAAATTATTAAAAATTGACAAAGACTTGTTGGATGGCAGCCTAAAGGTACCTAAAGTTAATACATATGTAAGTGACTGAAGCTATGAAGTATGGTACGTTGTGACAAGTTTTAGGACAGATATATTGGGGTGCTGGGTAATAGGGAGCCAACAGGAACATCTCACTCACTTTGGGGTCAGGAAAAGTTTTGCAAAACTTTAGAGTGAGTTGGGTCTGAATTATAAGGAGGATACAACCATGAGACACAGCAACATAAACGGTACTGGTAATCCAGGCACCTGTGAGACTAGGGTGAAGGGAGTTAGGAAAATGTATGATTAAGAAGGGGTCCACATCTTAAAGGGCTTGGTGAGCAAAATGAAGCTAGTTAATGTTTTCCCATAAGCCACGGGAAAATTCTTCCATCATTGGATTTGGAAAAAATACTGATATCAGATGTAGGTTTGGAGATCCTTGTGACTCTAGTATGGACAGATCACTGAAGGGCAGGTCCATTAGAGACTAGAGCTTGTTAGAGCCAAGTGACAAATCTCTGGTGACTATCTTGGTAGTGGGTGCAAAGAGAAGAATAGTCTGAAGAATCATCAGGAGGCAAGTCTACAAGGAGTGAGGGAGAGGGGCTCTAGGTAACATTTGTCCTTGGCTTGGAGGGACCTGTTAGAGAGTAGTGCTCCTTACTTACTAAGGTGGGGATAAGGAGAGGAAGCACCATATGTGATAAGATTGCTGATGAATCATCATTTCATCACCACCACAATCATTCTAGAGATTTGATAGGAATCGTAGATTCTAACAGAAAAAATTTAGGTGGGCTAGACACTTTCAAACTTGCTTCCTGTTTTTCCTCCAAGGCAAAAATGGTTCTGATTGACCAGGCATTAGAGAAAACAAAGGGACACTTCCCATGCCCTCATGTTGTCCCTTCTATTAGTGATGTTAGGAGGCCTATATTAAAGTCTGAAGTCACTTTCACTCAGGGGTCAGGTTAAGCCCTCAAAGAATAAAGAAGCAAAGCCAGATATTAGCAGTTTTGATTCCTGGTTTGGGACATCTCAGGACACCAATCCAGGCCTACTTGGGGTCTTGGTGTAAGAAGGGTGTACACAGATATGATCAAATGATGAATATTTCTTTAAACTCCTTGAAATCAAAACACATAATTTGACTTCCTTTTAAATCATCATTTGGTACTTTTTAATATTTTGTGTTTTAACATTCAAAGAAATGCTTAAATTATAAAATGTTCTACATAATGTTAATTATCACCTTCTTCACATTAGATGGTTTCTACTAAAAAAAAGAAAAAGAAAGAAACTAATTCAGCCCAAGAGAAACAACCCACCTCAATGGACTGCCTGCTGACCCTTTTCCCTCGTAGCTGTGGTTCCCTGTCTGGGGAGTTTCTCTAATTTAATAACCAAAGTGCACTGTCTCAGCCATCCTCCAGGTAGACAGGGCTCAGCCCTGTCTGTTCAGACAAGGTAGGCCATCCACTTCTCAATACACAGTACGGGGCAAAAGTAGGTTTACAGTTGTTCATATAAAAAAATAATCCAATAATTAGTAAATAATCATACAAGAATAAACTCTGTGTTCAGTGTACTCACAGCTGTAGACCTGCTTCTGCCTCACCCTCTATGTCCAGTCGCTAAATTCATAGCAGAGAACTGCATCTGTGGCAGTATGAAAGAGAAGGTCATTCTTTAAAAGGGGAAAATCAAA
The DNA here is from genome assembly GCA_004027475.1 of Anoura caudifer. Classification (NCBI taxonomy): domain Eukaryota; kingdom Metazoa; phylum Chordata; class Mammalia; order Chiroptera; family Phyllostomidae; genus Anoura; species Anoura caudifer. Next base: position 13,575 of record PVKU01016167.1, on the reverse strand, counting down.
GTCTCCACCAAATTATAATCTAAGGATAAATCCCTCAAGCTCAAGAAAACAGGAGGTAAAAGGCTTCCCCAACTTCCAAAAAATTCACTCTTCAATGATTAAAATGTAGTTATATTCATATGATACTCTTTTAGTCTTTCATTAAATCTTATTTAGTTTCATTTCTTTTAGATTTATCTCAAAACCATCGAGAAAGGTTCTGGCTGTGTTAAGAGTTAGCTTGGTTGCTGTGATTACAACTTGACTGACATATGTAGACAGATATTACCTGGGATATATTCAAAGTCATATCTATATTTTTATCCTCACCTGAGGACACGTTTTCCTTGCTTTTAGAGAGAGAAGAAGGGAGAGGCAGCGAGAGAGAAACATTGATGTGAGAGAGAAACATTGATTGGTTGCCTCTCATACATGCCCTAACCAGGGATCGAACCTACAACCTAGGTACGTGCCCTGATCAGGAACTGAACCAACAATCTTTCAGTGTACAAGATGGCACACCATGTAACTAAGCCACACCAGCCAGGGCCAAAGACATTCTTAAAGCCAAGGCATAATACTCGGTAGTCTTCTTTAAACAATCTATTCCCACTTTTGTCATCTGAGCTCAATCCTATGTTTTTTTGGAAGTGATTTTCAAATGTTGAGTTTGCCTTCCTGTATCTATAAAAATAAAGAACAAAATTTACATAACCAAAAACGTTCTGTTTTCCAATGAAGAAAAAGTAAAAACAACTCATTCAAGGAAAACAATAAGGTACATTTCTAAGAACCCAATATAGTTTGAAAAATAATAATGGCTGCCTTTCAGAAACTGGGCTGCATCAAGGCAGCCTGCAATTTTCACTGAGTCATGCCTTATGCATACAGGTCAGCACACGGAGTAACCTGCGCCTGGTGAGACTTCTCCCAGGACGTCTCACAGTGACAACAACAAAAGAATAATTTCTTGGCAGGCGGCAGCACTGAGTAAAATCCAGAGCAAGATCAGATTTTGCTGTTTATAGCTCTCTTTTTGATGGAAGCAGAAGGAAAGTAAAGGCAAGAGAATGACAGGTTGACTGAGGCTCCCCAGCATAAAGAGCCAGAAATTTAATAATTTAAAAATTGTCATTAGGAGATAAAAATAGATCCTCCATGCTTTTGAAATATATGTATATATTTTTTTCTTTGGTTGGTGAGTGACAGGGCCTGATGGTCAAGTTTACAAAAGGCAGAGAACAATGTCTATCAAAATCTCCAATGTTTTTGAAAATTGTCTGTATTTGTAGCAAATCATCAACATATGATAACTTATGTTATAATGATTCTTTGGATATCATTTTAGACAATAGAATAATAACTGATCTATAATCCTACGAAAATTATAACAAAATAAGAGTAATTACTGGGTAACTTCCCCTCCCCCACAGTCCTTCCTATTTGACACACATTTTACCCACAAAAAAAGTCACTGCAATTTTCTTTAAAGGTTGAGTGCTGACTTGATGTTTATGAGATAATGTTAGATTCATCGATTGTTTCTTGGGTTTTGAATTTCTTGGAGAATGGAACTTATGTGACTAATTTGTTGTTGGCTTATTTATTAGCAAAGAGTTAGTCAAGCAGGAAGTCATGTCTGATCCCAAACCCCTGGTAATCTGAATTAATCTTTGAGACTCATCTCTTCATTACTCTGAAGGTATGATTAATTCAAAGTTACAAAACAATCAAAGTTAACTGGTAATATTTATTGAAATCTTTAAGCTGAGTAGGGATGATCCTTGTCTAGTAGGATGTGAGGTGGATAAATAAGGGCTTGCTTACATCATCTAAGAATGTGAAAATGGAGTATAGTCCCTGATTACTCAGATAGGGTGTTGAGGACCTGCTTATAGTGTCACTGACTCAAGAACAAAGCTAGATGGAATGAACCATGAGGGGTTCAGAGTCCTGACAGCTAGAGTATTGGATCTAGTTTACAGGAAAAATTTCCATGTAAATTAAATATAGGACAAATCTCTATGTAAATTAACTAGCATCACTAATCCACGGGTGGAGAGTGAACTCAAGTCTTCACTTAGGACAAACTGAAATTTATGCCTTTGGTTAAGATGCCACAAGGAGGGAGCACGTGAACATAAGAAATGTATTTCCAATGCTGGGGGTAGTGAGACCCATGTTTTCTTATTTTGGGTCAGTAAAATCATTAAAAAAAAAAAACATTGGGGCATTTCTTGTGCCCTTGTAACCAATTTACAGGAAAGGTGCATTTTAAATTTATTCCTGCAGTATGCAGTACAGAGCTGAGCATCAGTAGATTCTTAATTAGTGGTGTCTGAATTAGCACACTGCACACTGTGCTTTGAGAAAGCTGTGCACACGTGGCCCCAGTGTCTTGCTTAGAGTGTTGATACAGAAGAAATGGACCCCATGAACAACAGTTTCCACAACCTGCCATGAGAAACCAATAAAATTATTTTCTGTTTTTCTTACTGTACAAAAGAAGAAACGTAATTGAACAAACTTCCACTTTTGCTATTTATCATAAAACTAGTTTTAAAACTTTATATTGTTAAGTGTAATTGAGGAAATCCTAGAATTGGGTAGAAGATTGAGTCTACCAGGCAGTGGGAAGCTCTGTTGTTCAAACGTGTGTATCTGAAATTTTGTTACACAGGTTGCCTAAACAAGGAGGGCCATTTCGACATTTTACGTGCTACTGTGAAACTAAATTGTTGGACTTATTTGTGAGGCATATATTCTATATTTAAAAATCAACTAATGCATTTTTTGTTGTTGTTAACTATTGTGGAATCTGGTTGAGTTCATCACACACTAGAAAATATAAAATAAAATATAACAGACATATTTAAAACTTTAACAATTTTCTATGCAGTGGGTATCCTAGTAGGAATATAAATTTGGGTTCAAAGCATATCCTTGCCCTCTATTGCAACATTGCAGTGGTTTTTTCCCTCTACCCCAAAGGGACTCAAAATTAATTGGGGCATCTAGACTCAACAGCCACTGGTGAGCCAGACTGCGGGCTTGTCATGTCACTACCATCTCCTCTCCTGCCAATCAGATCCCCTGGTCTGACTGGCTTCTTTGACTCTTACTTAACTACATCCCCTTGCCATCAACAAATACTACTGTAAATTTGATATCCTGCCAAGGACTTATCCATCCCCTTTCTGAGACAGGACTCTGCACCTATGTCTTCCACACTCAATTTGTAGTGAATCCTGCTGGACAAGAATGACTACCCTTGAACTATACCTGCCACCTGCAAGAACCACAGATTTCAGCATCACTACATTTTTTCTGAGGTTCCACCTGTAGGTCTGGATAATGCCATTGGCAGTAACCCAGTGCTTCTGACACTATCCAAAAGGTATTAGGCATTAATTGGCCAATTTTTTTTTTATCCATGGCAAGTCTCCAGGCTTTCTCAACACTGAAGACCCAGAACTCTTTCTTCTTAATAGAATCAGAGTAATTGCCATGGTCAATCACATACTACAAAGACACTTCCTCATAAATGCACAAGCAGATACCCAAAACTCCCCCAAATAGGTTCTAACGGTGCTATGAAATGGCCATCAATTTTCCAAATAAAACACTGATGTTAATGTAATTAAAAATGCATTTATCCTCTAATTTAATATTCTTATATATCGACTAAGTTTTTGAACTCTCCTTGAAAGGCTTACAATTATATGGAAAATTTCATTATGACTGCATTTCTTGACTTTCCTCTCCAATTCTGTTTTAAGATCAAAAGAAGTGGCCATATATGATTTTGTTTAGTTAGTTGAACATTGCATGGTCCCCTTTCAAGGAGGACCTTTTGAAACAGGACCTACTTAATATTATTCAATTATGTCAATTGTCTTTCAGTATAGCAAGAGTTTCTATTGAAATATTAGAAACTGTTCTATTTAGATTTAGGACAGGAAATATATGGTAACATTGTAGTATACTATATTATGTGTATTTAAATTACGGTAAACTGGAGTGTAGCATGATTTACAATGAAAAATCCTTAGTCTTGTCCTACCTCTGCTATTCCTTGTACCTATAAATGATGCCACTGATAATAGTTTCCCTGTGGTCAATGGCTAGAAAATACTAATCTGTACAATCTCTCTAAGGAAATACTCTTATCTCGTCTTTGCACAATTAATATTTTCCTGTACTTACAAAACTACTGGCTTCTTATGTGAAAGAACCTACTACTTTCACACTTGTCACTCTTTGCAATCATCTCTTATGGTTAACAGCTGGCCCCCAAACTGTGTATTAATAGCTTCCTTTTTTCACATCCTTCTGTTGTGACTGCTGTAGCTCAGGCTGAGTTTTATTGGGTTGGCCAAAATGTTTTTTCACATTTTTTTTTTCTGTAAGATAGCTCTAGTAGTGCTTAGCTGTCTTAACTTAATTTTAAACAATTTTGTTAGATTTTACTGTGACAGCTGTCATATTACTGTGCCTTTTAAAAAACTTATCAAAATTAGTGATTTTTTGTGTAGCCATTTTAATGTTGAAGATGTAAGAAAATAGACAACATTTTCAGCATATTATGCTTTATTATTTCAAGAAGGTAAAAACTCAACTGAATGGGAAAAAAGATTTGCGCAGTGTATAGAGAAAGTGCTGTGACCAAATGTGTCAAAAGTGGTTTGTGAAGTTTCACGATGGATATTTCTTGCTGGGTGATGCTCCATGGCTGGGTAGAACAGCTGAAGTTGACAGTGATCAAATCAAGACATTAACTGAGAACGATCAATGTTAGACCACATGGGAGGTAGCCAACATACTCAAAATATCCAAATCAATAAAATTATTGGTGAAAATGAAAAATGTCTTTCATTTTACAGAAAAACCATATGGACTTTTGGCCAGCCCCAACTCATCTTCCTGATTTCTTAGGTGTCTACTGGTTTTGCCACAAGGTTGAAAAGCACCTGTAGTGAATCAAGTATTACTTTCCAAGTGTTTCTCTGTGTGTGTGTGTACATGCACGGTATTTGTGTGATGTTTTCATTTTGTGGAATATTCTGTTGTCTTATATTGCTCATACTTTCCAAGTCTTGTACACCCATATTATGATTGAATTAATACACATTAATTCAGGGCTTGTTGAGGTTCAGCCACGGTGCCAGGTGTTTTGATATACTCTAATTTGCTGTGGTGAGAAGGTAGCTACAACACTGGGCAAGAGGCAGTATTCTGGTTTTCCTTGTGGATGATTCTGACATGCTGTTTCATCTCCATAAGAATTAGTTACAGGAGCAAGTTTAATGCTCTACAAAGTAGATAAGTACTTAGGTTAAGACACCTTTCCTAGCCAAGAACAAATGTGGGCTAACAAAACCCTAAGGACTTTCAGCTGCATTTAGAACTTCATGTCATTTTTGCCACTGAATTTTTCTTTTTCTTTTTCTCTTTTCTTTTCTTTTTTCTTTTTTTTCTTTTCTTTTCCTTTCCATTCCTTTTCTTTCTTTCTTTTCTTTCTTTCTTTCTTTCTTTCTTTCTTTCTTTCTTTCTTTCTTTCTTTCTTTCTTTCATTTATTGGGGTGACATTGGTTAATAAAATTATATAGGTTTCAGGGGTATAATTCTATCATACATCATTTATATATTGTATGTTCACCATCCCAAGTCAAGTCTCCTTCCATCACCATTTATCCCCCCTTCACCTTCTCTAACTTTCTCCTACCCACCTTTCCCTCTGGTAATCTGTCTGTCTATGAGGTTTTTTTCCCCTATATCCCTTCACCTTTTTCACCCAGCTACCTCATCCCCTCCTCTCTGACAGCTGTCAGTCTGTTCTCTGTATCTATGAGTATGTTTCTATGTTGTTTGTTAGTTTATTTTGTTCATTAGATTCCACATATAAGTGAAACCATAGAGTATTTGTCTTTTTCTGACTGGCTTATTTCACCGAACATAATACTTTCCTACTCTCCAGGTCCATCCATGTTGTTGCAAAGGGTAAGATTTCCTTCTTTATTTTTTATTTTTATTTTTGATGTCCAGGTTGTATTCTATTGTGTAAATGTGCCGCAGCTTTTTTATACACTTATCTACTGATGGATACTTGGATTACTTGCAAATCTTGAGTATTGTAAATAACGCTGCTATGAACATGAGAGGGGGCATTTATTCTTTTGAATTAGTGCGTCAGGTTTGTTTGGATAAATTCCCTGAAGTGGAATCACTGGGTCACAAGGGAATACCATTTTTAATTTTTAAGGTAACTCCATACTGCTTTTCACAGTATTGTACCAATCTATATTCCCAGCAATAGTTCATGAGCATTCTTTTTTCTCTACATCCTCACCAACACTTGTTGTTTGTTGATTTATTGATGATAGCTATTCTGACAGGTGTGAGATGATACCCCATTGTGGTTTCAATTTGCATTTCCCTGATGATTAGTGACACTGAACATCCTTTCATATGTCTATTGACCATCTGTATGTCCTCTTTGCAGAAGTATGTATTTAGATCCTTTACCCATTTCCTAATTGGGTTTTTTTTTTAGTGTTGGATTTTATAAGTTTCTTATAAATTTTGGATATTAAGCACTTATCATGTGTATCAGTGAATATGTTTTCCCATTCAGTGGCTTGTCTTTTCATTTCTTTGTTGATGATTTTCTTTGTTGATGATGATTCTTTTGCTGTGCAAAACCTTTTTCAAGTGGTATTTATTCCTGGGATGCAAGGTTGGCACAATATACACAAATCAATAAACATGATACATCATATAAAGAAAGTGAAGGATAAAAACCACAGAATCATATTAAGAGATTCAGAAAAAGCAGTTGATAAACCCCAGCATCCATTTATGATAAAAACTCTCAGCAAAGCAGGAACAAAGGGAATATACCTCAGTGTAATAAAGGTCATATATAACAAAACCACAGCCAACCTCATTCTCAATGGGAAAAAACTAAAAGTGCTTCCCTTAAGATTGGAAACAAGACAGGGATGTCCACTTTCACCACTCTTATTCAACATAGTACTGGAAGTCCTAGCCATGGCAATCAGGCAAGAAGAAGATATAAGTGACATTAATATCAGAATGGAAATACTAAAACTCTCATTATTTGTAGGTGACATACTATATATAGAAAACCCTAAAGATTCCATGAAAAAACTACTAGAATTGACCAATGAATTCACTAAACAGGATACAAAATAATATCCAGAAATCAATGGCATGTTTATACACCAATAATGAACTATCAGAAAGAGAAGTTAAGGACTTGCGGCCAAGATGGAGGCATAGGTGGACACACTGTGCCTCCTCTCACAACTGAAATTGGGGACAACAAAGATTTAGAAACAAGAAAACAACCAGAACTCATAGGAAATTGAACTGTACGGAAGTCCAACAACCATTCATCCAGACTGGTAAGAGGGGCGGAGTCATGGCAGGAAAAAGTGGAGGTGTGAACTAGACATGCAGGCAGCAGCAGCTGGCAGATCCCAGGTGCACAGGCGGCGGCTAGCAGACCCCAGGCACAGGGTGGCAACTGTGCAGACCCAGTGAGGCCGTGCAAGGTGGCTGGCTGACCAGGTGGTCACACATTTGCATGCAGATAATCCAGGCAAAGGGGAAGGAGTGGAAGGGACTGGAATCCGAGAGCGAGCACAGCAAGCACCATTATTCCCTCTCTGACTCTACCCCCATATAGAGCATCACTACCCAGTGACTGGGCTGCCCAGTCCTGGGGAACACCTAAGGCTCCACCCTTCACTACGTAACAGTCACAACTAGACCCCCCAAAAAAAACAAAACAAAAAAAAAATAAAACAAAAACAACAACAACAACAACAACAAAACAGAAACAAAAATGGCTCAAACCAGAGAACAAATCAAAGCCCCACAGCCAATTCATCGAAGCGATGAAGAGATAGCCAACCTATCAGATGCACAGTTCAAAGCCCTGGTGATCAGGATGCTCACAGAATTGGTTGATTTTGCTCATAAATTAGATGAAAAAATGAAGGCTACAATAAGTGAAATGAAGAAAAACGCACAGGGAACCAATAGAGATGGGAGGAAAACTGGGACTCAAATCAATGGAGTGAACCAGAAGGAAGAAAGAAACAACCAAACAGAAAAGAAGGAAGAAATAACAATTCAAAAAATGAGGAGAGGCTTAGGAACCTCCAGGGCATCTTTAAATGTCCCAACATCCGAATTATAGGGGTACCAGAAGGGGAAGAGGAAGAACAACAAGTGGAAAACTTATTTGAACAAATAATAAAGGAGAACTTCCCCAATCTGGCAAAGGAAATAGACTTCCAGGAAGTCCAGGAAGCTCAGAGAGTCCCAAAGAAGTTGGACCTGAGGAACAACACACCAAGACACATCATAATTACATTAGCCAAGATTAAAATGAAGGAGAGAATTCTAGAAGCAGCAAGGGATAAGGGCACAGTCACCTGCAAAGGAGTTCCCATCAGATTGTCAGCTGATTTCTCAAAAGAGACCTTCCAGGTAAGAAGGGGCCAGAAAGAGGTATTCCAAGTCATGAAAGTCAAGGACGTACATCCAAGATTGCTCTATCCAGCAAAGCTGTCATTTAGAATGGAAGGGAAGATAAAGCAATTCTCAGATAAGGTCAAGTTAAAGGAGTTCATCATCACCAAGCCCTTATTAATGTTAAAGGGACTTAACTAAGAAAATGTTAAAGGGACTTAACTAAGAAAAAGAAGAAATGAAATGTTAAAGGGACTTATCTAAGAAAAAGAAGATAAAAAATATGAACAGTAAAAAACAGCAAACTCACAGGTATTAACAACCACACTAAAACAAAAGTGAACTAAGCAAACAAGTAGAACAGGAACAGAAACAGAAATGGAGATCACATGGAGGGTTAGCAACAGGGGAGTGGGAGGAGGAGAGAGGGGGAAAAGGTACAGAGAATAAGCAGCATAGACGGTAGGTAGAAAATAGACAGGGGGAGGGCAAGAATAGTGTGGGAAAAGTAGAAGCTAAAGAACTTATGACACATGGACATGAACTAAAGAGGGGGAATGTGGGTGGGAGGGGGTGTGCAGGGTGGAGGGGAATGATGAGGAAAATGGGACAACTGTAATAGCATAATCAATAAATATATATTAAAAAAAGAAAGAGAAGTTAAGAAAACAATCCTATTTACAATTGTTTCAAAAATATAAAACACCTAGGAATAAATTCAACCTAGAATGTAAAAGACCTGCACTAAAAATAATTATAAATCAATGAAAAAAGAAATTGAAGAAGATAACAAATGAGTGGAAGCTTATACCATGTTCATGGATAGGACAAATTAACAGCATTAAAATATCCATACTACTCAAAGCAATCTATAGATTCAACACATTTCCCATCAAGATACCAATGGCACATTCCACAAAACTAGAACAAATATTCCAAAAATGTATATGTAACCACAAAAAAACCCTGAACAGCCACAGCAACCTTAAGAAAGAAAACCAAGATGGGAGGAGTCACTCTATCTGATATCAAACTGTACTGTAAACCATAGTAAGCAAAATAGCATGGTACTGGCATAAAAACAGAAATATAATTTCTATTGATCAGTGGAACAGAATAGAGCACCCAGAAATATAACCAAACCTTTACAGTCAATTAATATTTAATAAAGGAAGCAAAAACACACAATGGAGTAAAGGTAGTCTATTTAATAAATGATGTTGAGAAAATTGGACAGGTACAAAAAATGAAACTAGATGACCTTCTTACACTATACACATAAGAATAAACTCAAAATGAATTAAAGACTTAAATATTAGATTCAAAACCATAAAAATCCCAGAAGAAAATCTAGGAAGTAAAATCTTAGACATTTCTTATTGCAACATTTTTTTTCTGATGTATTTCCTTGGGCAAGAGAAACAAACTAAAAATTAACAAAGGGGACTCCATTAAACAGATTTTAACTTTTATGTCAGACATAAGTGATTAAAAGACCACTCTTGACTCTAGGAAACAGGCTGCAATCTCATAATCAATGCACATTATGAGATACTTTCAGAACTTCACCAAGGGAGAGATAGTCATGAGGAGCAGGATGGGGTTGCTAAGGGGAAAAAAAAAATCAAAGCAAAGTGACTTCATTAATGTCATTAGATGGGAAAACACAGTGAACTAAATAAATTTGAATTTCCCAAGGCCTGACAGAACCTCTGTAAGCTCCTCAAGCGCAGGGATAGAACTTTATTCATCTTTGTAGGTTTGTAAATCTAAATCTAAATTGTAAATAAAATCTAAAGAGAAACTATTTATAAATAATATAATCATAAATGAATATTGGATTTTAAATTTTGTCTTTATCAAATAATTGAAAATTGAATTTGTGATCAGCAGTAGTTTTCTGTAATTGTGGTGTATATTATAGGTGATGAGATGGATCCATTACAATGTTTACTAGGATCCAATAAATCCATGTACAAGTCACTTCAATGTTCCTCAGCACTGAACACAATTCTTTGCATAGATAGGCAATTTAGATAGATAGAAAACATGAAAATAACAGGAGCAATGCTGACAGAAAGATAAGAGTTTGGAGGATTTTATCTGGATGGCCCTCATGAATGAATCTGTGATAACACAGGGAACTGAGTTACTATTTCTGGCAGGCCACATGCTCTCAGCTCGACCCTGTCAAGGTCAGTTCATCCATGGCTGGGGGAGGGGGAGCATTGGAGACATACTCCATTTAAGAGAAGGAACAAAGCTGGGGGAGCTGTCAACCCACAGAAGGGAGAGTCAAAATATGTATAGACTGGAAAGAGGGGTCAAATCTAACCAAGTGAAGTTTTAATTAAATATGCCTATATATAGCACAATATAGGAGTAGGAAAATTGTGAAAAATATATGAAGATATTAACTGAATATAAGATCAACACAAGCCACAATGTGGTATGCTTGGAAAGAAAGTTAGATTTGATGCTGTATTATTACATACAGAATTATAAAATGCTGATTCTATTGTATTCAGTGCTGGTTAAACCATCCAAAGTACTGTACTGAGTCAGTGTCAAACTGACAAATTGGAAGAGATTCCATGGAAAGAATCCAGACTATTGAGGGGGCTTAAAAACCTTATGGGAGTGGTAAGCATAAAAACTGAAGATAGTGAGTCTGGAGAGAACCCGGGCAGAGGAATGATGTATGAGGTTGAAAAGCCCACATGTAGAAAAGCAATGAGTTTATCTGTGTGATTTAAATCCAGAGAAAGGATAAATGTGTGGAGATTAGAGGAAGCTATATACATGAAAAATAAAGTTAACTTTAGAGGTGGCAGATAATCAAATGGATTTCATGGAGAGAGAGTGAATTTCCCATCACTACACATTGTCAAGGTAAGGCTATAAAGAAGACTAAAGTGTCCAACTGATAGGGTTAAAATTGATGACCTTTTATGTATTTTATAGACCCAAGAATCTATGTACAACTCAGTGAATTTCCCATCTTATTATAAATATACTTTATGCTAATAGGTGTTCTCATATACTCATATACATTATAGTTATTGGGTTGGTCAAACAGTTGGTTTGGGTTTTTTCTGTAAGATGGCTCTAGTAGCACTTAGTTGTCTTTAACTTCATTTTAAACAATTTTGTTAGATTGTATTATGAGCTTTCATATCAACATGCATTTAAAAAACAACTTATCAAAATCGGTGAATTTTTGTGTAGCCATTAAAATACTGAAGAATGAAGAAAATAAGCAACATTTTCCTGCATATTATGCTTTATTATTTCAAGAAAGGTAAAAATGTAACTGAAATGCAAAAAAAGATTTGTGCAGTGCATGGAGAAGGTCCCATGACTGACTGAATGTGTCAAAAATGGCTTTCAAGGTTTGCAGATTTCTCACTGGATGATGCTCTGAGGCTCCATAGTGAGGTTGATAGTTGATAGTGATCAAATTGAGACATTAATTGAGAATAATCAATGTTATACCATGGGAGAGAGCCAACATACTCAAAATATCCAAATCAAGTGTTGAAAATCATTTGCACCTTTGTTACATTAATTGCTTGGATATTTGGGTTCCACATAAGTTGAGCAGAAAAAAACCTTGGGGACCATATTTCTATATGCAATTCCCTACTTAAATATAACACAAATGTTCTGTTTTCAGAACAAATTGTGACAGGTGATGAAAAGTGGACACTTTACAATAATATGAAATGGAAGAGATCAGAGATTGTGGGGTAAGCAAAATGAACCACCACCAACCATACAGAAGGCCAGTCTTCATCGAAAGAAGGGGATGTGTATATGGTGGGATTGGAAGGGAGTTCTCTATTATGAGCTCCTTCGGGAAAACCAAAAGATTAATTCCAACATCTACTGCTCCCAATTAGACCAACTGAAAGCAGCACTCACAGAAAATGTCTGGAATTAGTCAACAGAAAACAAATAACCTTCCATCAGGATAATGCAAGACCGCATGTTTCTCTGATGACCAGGCAAAAACTGTTGCAACTTGAGTGAGAAGATCTGATTCATCCGCCATATTCACAGACATTGCACCTTCAGATTTCCATTTATTTAGGTTTTTACAAAATTCTCTTAATGGAAAAAACTTCAGTTCCCTGGAAGACTGCAAAAGGCATCTGGAACAGTTCTTTATTCAAAAAGATAAAAAGTTTTCAGAAGATGGAATTATGAAGTTGCCTGAAAGATGGCACAAAGTAGTGGAACAAAATGGTGAACACATTGTTTAATCAAGTTATTGGTGAAAATGAAAAAAATGTGTCTTTGATTTTTGCTTAAAGACAGAACAAACTTTTTGGCCAACTCAATAAAACATGCAAAAACATAAACCTACTCACATATTTAGGAAATATACAAAAGAGAAAATATTAAATTTAAAGTGACAAATTATGCATGATATGTTTGCCATTTTCTTTTAATACTGTATCACTATAGTGTTTTTAATAAAATTATTATGTTTTTAAAAATACATTTATATTAAACAGCTGGAAGAGCTAGCTGACTCAGATCTTATAGCAAGCTTGAAGACACTGTAGCAAAGCAAATAGAAAAGAGATATCTAGATATAGATTCTAATATCATTTCTGGAAATTTTATTGAAGCTCTGAGGGAGCTTAATAAAACAGACTGAATAGCAGAGAAGCAAATATACCATTTTTCATACCACCAAATAATATTCTCATGGCATATTATGTTTTTAAAGGCTCCAAGGTCAGCTAATTTAGTTTCCTTAATGCTGGTCTGCAGCTTGTTGTAGGTCCATGCTGAGCTTTTCATGAGTACATTATATAAATGTTGTATGTTTCTCATAACATGAAATGTAGTCACTTTTTAAGGTGTGAACATACTAATTACTTAATGAAATGCTTGTCAAAATAGGTGTTAAGTTTTCTTTTAATGGTTGGTGATTCTATGTCCATTTTTCCATTTTTAATTTTTAAAAATAACAGAGGTATACAAACCCACAAAGTCTGTTCACACTCATTTAAGTGACAACCTTAATTCTTAATTTGACACTTTTCATGGAAGAGAAGCAGAATTTCCATAGTCTCTGGACAG
>PVKU01016166.1:0-15608 GCA_004027475.1 Anoura caudifer | reverse complement strand
CCCCCCCCCCCCCCCCCCCCCCCGCCACACACACACACCACAGGGTCCTTTATTCCTCAATCAGCTGTCAAATGCCTTCTGAAGACCCTGACCAGGCATCTAGGAGTAGTGAACGAGGAATGTGACATAGGACACACTGATAGCCAGCTTCTAGCCATGATGGCTGCACAATCTACCCAGAGACTTCCACATGCCAGTCCAAGGGCAGTGAGGGTCCAGGTTCTTGGGCAAATGAAAATAAGAAGGATGATGTAACAGGTTTCTCACAAAATCAAATTTATTCAATTAAAAAGGCCTGTCCTTAATTCTGACATTATTTCCTTCTTAAGCTTTGCATTAAAGTTCACTTTCTTTTAAAAAATCAAATTTATGAAAACAGCTCACTATTTTGTTTTTAGTTTTAAAATGTTTATGTATTTATCTGGGGGGGGGGGAACAAAGCATTGCTACTTAATTTTGGAGCACTGTGGTTTTTGCTTATTTACTGACCAGATAAACAGAAAAGTTGCGAAAATTTCTATGAGGCCCTTGAAACCCAGGAGCTGATAATGACTCAGAACTAGGAGTGGGCAGTGTCAGAACTTGTCTCTAGGCTCTAAACAGAAGAGGCATCCCTGGTTGCAGCAGTGTCAGTTAGCAAAACACAGTGGGCTCCTCCCTGGCCCTGACAGATGGGTTCCACATGGTTCACAAGAGTTGTGAAAGAAGGGGAATGTTTTCATACAGAGGGGCTATCAACAGGGTCTTCTCCGATAGCCCCTCCACATGCGGTGAGGAGTCTCTGGTTCTCCTCCACATACTCTGAGAGATAGCCACCAACAGTTCCAGAGGCCAGAGCCCCATGGGAGGCTCTATGTTCTAGCCTGGTCTCAAGGGGTGGGCACAGCAATCTCCAAGGTCACAGAGGTGGGAAAGAGTTGAGGAAGACAGGGAAGCTCTGTGGCTCATGGGGTGTCAGTCAGAGTGTCTGGGCTTCCTGAGGAAAGGCACACCAACAACAAACAAATACTGTTTGCGCCCAGGCAGGAAGTCATGCTGACATGGACAACAGAGACCAGACGTTGTTTTAGATGGGCACTCAGAAGATTCCTCTGAGGAGTGACAGAGGAACATGCTGTGGGTGGGAGAACATTCCAAGTGTAGAGTTTCAGGGTGAGAGTATCTGGAGAGTTTGAGGAGAAGCAGAGCTCAGCAGGGCTACAGTGCTGTGAGTGACAGCAGGAAGGTGAGAATGAGGTCAAAAGAGGCCTGGGGTCAGCCCATGAAGGGCTCTGAGATGCGGGCAAGAACTTTGCACTTATTATAAATAGGTGAGATACTAATGGACATTTTGGGGCTGGAGAGTAGGACTGGTACAGTTAGCCTAACGTTTGAAGGGATCACTTGGGCAGCTCTGTGAACAGGCCAGAAGAAACAGTGTAGACACAGGGCAATAGATTAGGAGGTTATCACAACAATGGGGTAGGGGGAGGTGGGGGCGGGGCAGAAACTGCTGGGTGAGTTTCTGGATTGACTGTTTCTCACTTTTGTTCTTGACATTTCTAACTGCACAACTTCAGATGTGGGAGGCTGAGCGTTATTTGTTTTGTCTGTTTTTTTTTTTTACCCTGGTTTATATGGTTCATGGAAGTAGAAAATTCTTTGTTTTAAATTGCCACTGTATCTCCAGTTTTAACACAGTGACTGACAGAGTAGTTTCTCATATTGCCGCATGTTCCTGTAACTGCATTAGGGAGAGAAAGACAGACAGACAGACAGAGATGAACACTGCAAAGAGAAAGAGATTGGATACTTATTCTGTTAGTGGAAACTTTTTTCTCTATTCTTTACTACTTTCTCAGTTTAGATTTGAATGTAGTTCACTTCTCTTTTTCTTCTCTGTAATGATCTTTTTCTTACAACTGTAAAGAATGAGAATTTTTGGATTTTTTAAAAACTTCTTTTAAAAAGTGTCAGGAGTTGTCTAGGCAGAGAAGACTATTTGCAAAGTGCGGGGGAGAAGTTTGCTGCCTTTTTAAGACTAGGACTGAGAGAAAGAAGAGGAGAAAGAAAAAGAAAGACGTTAGAGCCCCAGGCTTCGTCTTTCCAAAAAATAACAAAAATCATCAGCAGAGGATAGGCCAGGAGAGAAGGGGAGCACTTTCTTTCTTCCTTTTTTAAAGATTTTATTTATTTATTTTTTCGAGAGGGGAAGGGAGGGAGAGAAATATCAATGTGTGGTTGCCTCTTGTGCTCCCCCTACTAGGGACCCAGCCTGCAACCCAGGCATGTGCCCGGGAGTAGGAATAGAACCAGGGACCCATTGATTCCCAGGCCGGCACTCCACCGCTGAGCCAGGGCAGGAAGCACCTTCTTGACCCTAATTCCAGTTTGTCTCTCTGTTGTCTTCCCCCTGATTGTTCTTTCTTCCTCTGACTTTCCTGGTGGAGCCCTGCGCTCCCGAGACCCCCTCTTTCCTCCCCGCCTCCTCCTCTGCCCCACCCACCGGCCCCTCAAAGTCCCGGCAAGGCTGAGCCCAGCAAGTACAACTGGCTGGAGACGGAGCGGAAGCCGCTGAGCCAGCTGCAGACTTGGAGTGGGGAAGGGGAGGGGGGCGGGCGGCGGCGGCAACCAGAACAGCATGGAGCGCGTCAAGTCAAGCAGACCATGAACGCCTCAGTGGTGTAGGCAGCACTCAAGGTGCCCGAAGAGAACACAAAGATGTACAGTTTGGAGATCAGCAAACGCCTGAGAGCGTGTGGAAACTTGTCGGAGGCGATGAAGCTCCAGTTCACAGATGAGGCCAGCGACTGCGAATGCTGCGTTTGAAGGAGCACCTGGATTATAAATACGGCCTGGAGGAAAACTTGAACGCTCACAAAGAAAGGTAAGTGCAAGCCACTCGGGGGCTACTGGTGCTGGCAGCACCAGCATGGCCAGCGGGGTCGACGTGGGCGCGGGCCTCAGTGCCAGCGTGAGCCAGCGCATGGGAAGCTACTGGCA
Source organism: Anoura caudifer (assembly GCA_004027475.1). Classification (NCBI taxonomy): domain Eukaryota; kingdom Metazoa; phylum Chordata; class Mammalia; order Chiroptera; family Phyllostomidae; genus Anoura; species Anoura caudifer. Next base: position 12,626 of record PVKU01016166.1, on the reverse strand, counting down.
CTGGAACGGCAGGAGCAAGGGCAGTTACAGAGTGATGCAGGACCAGCTGGACTACCGCAGCACCGGGCCCCAGCGCGCTTGGCGCCCGCAGCGCAGATGCAGCCCATGTGCCATTAGACTTGAGCACCCTGCGGGTACAACTCCATGAGCAGCTCACGGACCTACAGAAACAGCTTGCCCACCTACAGCATGTCCTACTCGCTGCAGGGCACTCCTGGCATGGCGCTTGGCTCCATGGTCTCAGTGTCAAGTCCAAAGCCAGCTCCAGCCCCACTGTGGTTACTTCTTCTTTGTACTCCCGGGCTCCCTGCCAGACCCGGACCTCCTCAGGAACATGATCAGCCTGTACCTCCCTGACCCTGAGGTGCGGGAGCCCACCACCCGTAGCAGACTTCACATGTCCTAGCTCTATCAGACGGGGATGGCTGGCCATTAAAGGCACACTGCCTTTCTCACCCATATGAGGGTCCGGACGGGGAACTGCAGAGAAATGGGAGGAGAATAAGAAACAACATGGAGAAACCCCGGTATTCTCAAAACAAACAAAACATCAGCGACAGCAAATGACGTCTGTCGGCAAAAGAAAACACCAATCCCATCTACACTGACAAAAAAGCTGCGATGCCTACAAGAAAACCATTATCCTAGATCAATAATATTTAAAGTTAGTCTCCAAGCGTTGAAAAAAAAGTTTTGATACTTACAAGCAACTTTTGTACAGTATTTATTGAGATATACGTGGCAAAGTGTCTATTGTTTATAAGATGAAGAATATGCTGATGTTTTTCAAGGAAGAGTTTCTTGCTGAATTTTGATTCTGCAGCTGAAATTTAGGACAGTTGCAAACACGGAAAGAAGAAAATTACTAATATCTGGACATTTTAATTGCTTAAAACTGTACAAAAGGAAAAAAAACTAGGATAAGTACTGGTAAAACTATCTCTGTGGGCTTTAAAGGGGCAAAAGTTTTAGATTGTACTAATTTTTTTTAACTTACTGTTAAAAGCAGGTTGACATCATTGGTAGTTTGTAATAGATTCCCCCCACCCAACTTTCCATTTTGTTCAAATAAAAAAATGAAATTACTATGTTTGAAATATTTTCTTATGGTTTGTAATATTTCAGTAAATGTATTGTGATATTTCAAGGTCCCCTCCCTTTATTTTCCATGGTTGTATTTTAAAGATTTGGCTGTGTGTTGTCTGAATCTGTCTGCCAAGAATCCATGTGTGTATTTCAACTAATACCTTCCTCATAACAGGTATGTTTTCAACTTAAGTTTTTACTCCATTATAGAGTTTAAGATAAATAAATTTTTTGAAATATGGAAAAAAAGAATGAGGGTTTTTTTGGAAAAAAGTTTAAACATTTTACCATTAAGTCTAGTATTATAGATAGTAAATGTTTTTTCCTATACTTTCTGTATTTTAAAACTGTGTCAGCATTTATTACTTTTCTGTCAGCAAAGCAGACATTAAATAAAAATTAGTTCTTTGAAGCTTTGGGACTATATAAGTGCCAGATGCTACTTTTTATGGTTCTGTTTCTCAAGAGTCCAGCACAGTTGCATAGTGATGGGGTAACAATAATCATGGGCACAGGTCACTGCTGACACAGGGACTCAGCTTCTCTCCAAGGTTTTTCATTTATTCCACAGGAGGGGAAAATTTCTCTAAAGGAGTTTCAGTACTTTAAAAATCACAATTTATTACAAAAGTAAATCACTTTCCTATGCTAGCAATGAACAAGTGGAATTTGAAATTATTCAATCCTATTTACACTAGCACCAGAAAATAAAATACATAGATATAAATCTAATAAGATATGTATAAGATCTATAAGAGGAAAACTATAAAGCTCTGATGAATGAAATTAACTAAATAAATAGAGAACTATCCCATGTTCATGTATAGGAAGACTCAATATTGTCTAGATGTCAGTTCTCCTAACTTGTTCTATAGATTCAACACAACCTTAATCAAAACTCCAAGTTATTTTAATAGGTATTGCACTGAATCTGTAAATTGCTTTGGGTAGTATGGGCATTTTGATGATGTAAATTTTTCTGATCCATGAACACAGTATTTGTTTCCATTTGTTTGTGTCTTCCTTGATTTCTTTCTTCAGTGTTGTGTAGTTTTCTGCATACAGGTCTTTTACCTCCTTGGTTAGGTTTATTCCTAGGTATTTTATTTTTCTTTTTGCTATATGGAATGTTAATGAAAACTTATTATTAGCTCAGCAATTTAATTCTTAGAACTCTACTCAAAAGAAATGAAAACATGTATTCATGTAAATTTGAATGTCCATAGAAACATGATTCTGTGATAATAAAAGTTGCAAACAAACAAAAAAAACCCAGGTTATTTTGTGGATATTGACAAACTGATTGTAAAATTTACATGGAGAGGCAAAAGACACAGAATAGACAACACAATATTGAAGGAGGATAACAAAGTTGGAGGACTGACACTACATGACCTCGAGATTTCCTGTAAAGCTACAGTCATCAAGACAGTGTACATTAGAAAAAGAATATAGAAATAGATCAAAGGACCAGTTTTCAGAAATAGACCTGCATAAATAAAGTCAGCTGATCCTTGACAAAGGAGCAAAGGTAATGTGATGAACAACAATAGTCTTTTCAATAAGTGGTGCTGGAACAACTGGACATCCACATGCAAAAAAAAAAAAAAAAAGGACTTGACCCCTTTCAGAAAAATTATCTTAAAATGAATCAGACCTAAATATAAAATGAAAAACTATAAAACTCCTCTAGGAGTTTTAACATAGGGGAAAACTTAAATGACTTGGGTGTTGCAATGACTTCTTAGATACCACACCAAAAGCACACTCCACAACAAAAGAAATAATTTATAAGCTGGACCTGATTAGAATGAAAACTTGTGCTCTGCAAAACAAAATGTCAAAAGAGTAAGAAGACAAACCACACACTATTTCAAAATATTTGTGAAGACACATCTGATAAAGAATTTTTATCCAGAATATAGAAAGAACTCTTAAAACTCAACAGCAAAAAAACAAGCAACGAAATTTTAAAATGGGCAAAAGATCTGAACAAACACTGCATCAAAGAAGTTACAAAAGTGCAAAATAAGCATATAAAAAGATTTTCACCATCACATTTTGTTAGAGAACTGGAAATCAAAACAAAAATGAGATACCACTGCACACTTATTACAATGACCAAAATCCAGATCACTGACAACATCAAATGCTGGTGGAGGATGTGGAGTAACAGGAATTTGCATTCATGACTGGTGGGAATGTGAAATTGTACATCTACTTTAGAAGATGGTTTTGGCAGTTTCTTACAGTAGTAAATATACTATTGTCATATCATGTAGCAATCTCACTTATGCATATTTACTCAAAGGAGTTTAAAACATATCCACACAAAAACCTGCACAAACACGTTTATAGAAACCATATTTAGAAGTACCAAAACATGAAAGCATCCACGATGTCCTTCAGCAGGTGAATGGATAAATAAACTGTGCTACATTCAGACAGTGGAATGTTATGCAGTGCTAAAAAAAATGAATAGAAAGAGCTATTAAGACATGAAAAGTAAAGGAAGGCATTCAAATGTGTATTACCAAGTGAAAAATGCCATCTTAAAAGGCTACATACTGTATGATTCCAACTGTATGACATTCTGGGAAAGGCAAAACTGTAGACAGTAAAGAGATAAGTGGTTGCTAAGGGTCGAGGGATGAATAGGATCAATGCAAAGGGTTTTTAGGGCATTGAAACTCTTCTGTATAACACATTCTATTATACAGTTGTCCAAATTGATAGAATTTACCATAGCAAGAATGACTCGCAATGTAAACTATGGACTTTGGGTCCTGGCTGGTGTGGCTGTTGGTTGGAGCATCATCCTGTCAATTGAAAGGTTGGGGGTTTGATTCCTGATCAGGGCACTTGTCTAGGTTGCCAATTTGATCCCTGGTCTGAGAGTGCATAAGACACAACTGATCATCGTTTCTCTCCCTCTCTCTCTCTAACCCTTCCCCTCTTTCTAAAATCAGTAAGTATGTCCTCCAGTGAGGATAAAAAAACAAAACAAAACAAAACTATGGACTTTGGATGATGCTGTGTCAGTGTAGTTTCCTTAATTGTAACAATCATAGCACTGCAGTGAGGGAATGTTGATAGTAGAGGAGGCTGTGTATGTGCAGGGGGAGGAAGGATATGGGTAATTTTTCTTAAATTTTGCTGTGACTCTTAAATTGCTCCAAATATAAAGACAATTATTGTTTTTCTTAAATTACAGTTCCTGAGAAAATACCAGATACTTTCTCCTTCACCAAACACTTGAGGCTGACACTAGGGCATGGAAATAACTTTTTTTCTGAGATTTTTCAAATAAAGATTGATCACATACATCCGTTACTGAGGAGACAAACTCATTATAGTCACCAAGATTTTATACTCATTAAGATGTAAATTTGTTTTGGTCTAATTTATGTTACCAAAAAAGATTGGAGGGTCTTCTTATTTAATTTTGACTTAAACTTTATTCTATTTACTGTATATAGTTAGTATCTGTTGTCTGCCTTAGAAACATTCAAATGTTTCTTAAACAGTGACCCCAAAATTCCTGGAATTTTTCTGTGAAAAAAACAAAGAAAGATATGTGTTGAAATCAGATAGATTTGGGAAATGTTATCACTCACATGTCTTACTTGCAGCATAAAATGTCTGAGAACTGTACACACACACACACACACACACGCACGCACAGTGAAAGGACGAAACCCAAACTTCCAGCTTCTTTGGCTACAGAATCTTTTTATAAAACAATATTCTGTGTTACCCACTTTAAATGACTTTGCTCTATAATACACAGTTTGGCATCATAGAATTAGTGTTACCCACCCACTAGAAGGTGGTCATAAAATGGAAGATTTGCAGCAGAATAAAGGGAATGAATGAAAATATAAAAAGGTCTATTTTTTGCATTACAGACAGTTTTAAATTACGTTAGACCTGAATAAGCACATTCAACCCTCTTTCTGCTTTCATACAGTGATTGTACTTTTAAGTCAGTTTTGGGTGAGACATCTGTCATCCAGAGAAGGATGCCATTAAAGGACATTAGCACTATTAGTGCATTCTGCCAGCTCTCCACTCTCTGGTCACTCTCCATTCACTCCAGACTGGAGATTATCCTCAGTTTTGCAATTCTATGAGATGACTCCAATCTATGGGGAGTGACCTTACCAGCTATCACTGCTTCATCCTTAGGTCTCTTTGGCCTCTGGTTAAGTCTATGATGGACTCAGTTGACTATAAAACTAAGACCACTGTCACAGAAAAAAAAATCATGTCTTTGTTTTTCAAGTAGGATGGTTATAATGTTGGTTTTCTATTTCTACAAAGAGATTTTTAAAAGATTTTATTTATTTTTTTTGAGAGGGGACGAGAGGGAGAGAAACATCAATGTGTGGTTTCTTTTCATGTGTCCCCACTGGAGATATGGCCTGCAACCCTGACCGGGAATCGAACCAGCAACCCCTTGGTTCACAGCCTGTGCTCAATCCACTGAGCTACAGCAGCCAAGGCTCTACCTAGAGATTTTAAAGTAGGACAGTGGTCATCATGACTGCAGAGTGTATGAACTGTGTCTTATAGAAACAGAGCTAGTTCATAAAATCAACACCTCTAAGTTGTAGATGATGCCCATCTGTCCATTGGGCCAGTAGGAGGCAGCAGTGGACAGGAGAACCTGCCTTCAGACAAGCAGCTCCCTGGGCTGCTTTGAGCCTGACCAAGAGGCCCTTGGTCAGGGGACCAGGATAGCAGCTGCCACACAAATCCTGGGAGCCCACAACAAAATCATGAAGGAGGAATACTAGCCAGGCCCAGATGCATCATTTTCTCCAGTTACTCCTCTCTTGTGAAAAGTTCTTCCAAACCAGTGACTTTCAACTTTTTTCATCTCACGGTACATATAAACTAATCACTAAAATTCTGTGGCAAACCCCGAAATATAGTTTTTCCCAATGTGACACAAAAAATAGGTATAATTTTGATCCATTCACACCAGACAGCTATTGTTGTATTGGCTGTTATCATTTTTTATTTGACAATCAAAGGGAAAAGAGGTCAGTGCCTTTGACTAAATAGTCAGGTATTGCATGTTTTAAAAAAATTCTTGCAGCACAGCAGCTGAAAATCGCTGTTCTAAACAAATACATATTTTTGTCCCTAAATAAAAAAATGGTGTGGGATGCTTTCCCTACTAAAAACTTAGTACACATCTTATTTTCTTAGTATCTCTATTGGATGAACTTTCACTGTGTCAAGATCACTCAAGAAAGAGTTCGTCCTCCCCACACCTACCCTTGTCCAGTGTCCCCTAAAGTGTCACCTGAACCACAATATCAAGGAATTCACCAGCATGTAATCAAATGCTGGAATGTGATATTTGTACCTGGGTAACTAAACATGATTATGTTTCTTATCTAAATGCTTCCAGCTAGTGTGGCCTTAGGTCTGTTTCCTGCCAAGGAACCAGCCTCTTCTATGCTATCTCAAAATAGCGATTTTAATATAAAAATATCTACATAAGTGACCTCCAAATATTGTCATTTTTATAGCTAACTCTTAACTTATATTTTGAGTATTGTAAAGAAGGAATAAAAATTGGCAAATAACTTTATAGGTAAGTGCAAGTATTACATAAATAGATAATAATAGCTGAGATTGAGTCTTTAAGTTTCCAAATTATATAAAATTTTACAAACTTATATCAATTCTTTTTGCTGGGAATGAGAAATGCTCTTTAAAGTGAACTGGTAAAAGTTGGTAACAAATTTAATTTAAAATGAAAAGAAAAGTCTTATAAATTCAGATCAGCTTAAAAGCCTAACAAAAACCCTAGGTGGTAAGGGGTTTCCAGATGAGCAGCACCTGACAGAAGGGGTGGTTGGAATGTGCATCACAGGTGACCCACCCCTGCAGCCCAAACAGGAACTTGGAGAGGGTCCCCAGGGGAGTGGAGATGGAACAGGTTTTATTTATCTGTTTATTTAGTTAGTTTTCAGAGTTGCCAGGGCACCCCCACACCTGCCTCAAGAACTTTGAAAACCTGCCTGCGTCTCCATGGCATTTGGGGAATCCAGGATGGGACTGTCTGACCGTCTTTGAGACCTGCAGGGCTAAGGGGCTGACAAAAGTGCTGCAGAGCGCCTGAGGGACTGCACTTGGCATAAGTGCTTCCCAGCCTCAGAGCCAAGGAGTCCACGCCGACCGAAGTGGCCCAGCTTGAGAGAGCTGTCCTGAGAGGGAGAAGACAGTGTCAACAAGAGTACTACCGTGTGATGGGGGAATGGTGGGGACTGGCCAGAGGAGGTACTTGCCCACAAGAAGAAACTGCAGGTGCAAGGCCTATAGGCTGAAGGGTTAAAGGGACTTTGAGAACCCTCCCACTTTATGCCTGAGCTGTGACCTTCATTGGAAAAGTGAAATACAGTGCTGTCTCCCAGGGAGAACTGGCCCTTCTCCCCAGGAGATTAGTACCTTTGATCTTTAGCTGTTCCCTCGGGAGAATTGGCCCTTCTCCTGGAGGGAATGGTTAGTCAAAATCACACAAGGCTCTTGACACATAGCCACTTTTGTCTGAAACATATTCAATCATAGCCCCCAAAGTGAGACTTTGGAATCCCAGATGAGGGAAGGGCACTTTGCTCGGAACAGACGAACCCCAAATGCTGCTGTCTCTGGGATTCCCTGGTGTCTGTGTTCAGGTGTTGGTGATTTCCCATTTGGTGATACATGCTCTTGATTCTTTTCTCTTTGCTCTCGCTTAATAAAGTGCTTAACCTTTGACTTGGGATCTTTACTGTCTGCAAATCCGAACCTCCGAATTAAGTGACCACGATCTCATATGTGACCCTTAATGGCACAAAATGTCATGCAATGCCAGCAAGAGAGAGTCCACTCCGAACCCCCAAGTCCAGTCTGCCCCATGAAGGGCTTGCAGCAGTGCAGTGCCCACTACATGAGCATGACTTATTTCTTTACTTCCTCTACCCTCTCTCCCCCGGCTGAGTGAGGACAGGTCAGATTCAAGGTCAGTAAGCTGGTGGAGCAGGCAAGAGTGGTGGATACTGCTGGGAAGAAGGAAGCAGTACCCAGTGCGACTGAAAATGCCTTGTGCTCCTGTGCCCTGTTCTGCAGCTGCCTTCTCATCCATGGCATCTGTCCTGAGAAGCTTTGTGGTGAAATGCAAGATGGCATGTTGACAAGTACACTGGACTGCATGATTTAATCACCAAAATCAAACCTCCTTTTTTTACTGAAAATAATCAGAGGACCCCAGATTTCAGCCAAGGTCACAGGGACCAGCACAGAGTTGGTTTTGAATTACTCCATGAGTCCAACTTGTCCAAAGTGAAAAAAATAATAGTTTTGGGCTTGCAAAAAAAAAAAAAAAAAGTCCTTTAAAATCAAAGTAAGGTAGTAGAAACCTACTAGATACTGTGTGGCAAAAATTATTTGAAAATTTCTTTAAGGATTGTTTAGTTTATTTTCTCAGAAAGGATTTTTTTTATTATTGTTCAAGTACAGTTGTCTCCATTTTCCCCCACCACTCCCCCCCACCCCATCATCCCCACCTCCCACCCTCAATACCACCCCCCTTTGGTTTTGTTCATGTGTCCTTTATACATGTTCCTGAAAACCCTCCCTACTTGTCCCCCCAATATCCCTTCCCACCTCCCCTCTGGTTACTGTCAGATTGTTCTTTTTTTTTAATTTTTTTTATTTTTTTATTTTTTTTATTTTTTTAAGTATGTTTTGTTGATTATGCCATTACAGTTTCACCAATTTTTCCCCTTTATCCTCCCTCCACCCTGCACCCCCAACCCTCCAGCATTCCTCCCCCTTAGTTCATGTCCGTGGGTTGTACATATAAGTTCTTTGAGTCCTGTTTCCTGTACAATTTTTGACCTCTCCCCATCTATTTAATGCCTACCAATTATGCTTCTTCTTCCCTGTACCTTCCCCCCAATTCCTCCCTTCCCCCTCTCCACTGAACTCCCTCAGTGTGATAGCCATTTTTCTGATTCTGTTTCAGTTCTGGTTGTTTCCTTAGTTTTTGTTGATTTTCTTTTATTTTGGGGGGTTCATTTATTGATAGCTGTGAGTTTGTTCTCATTTTACTGTTCATATTTTTGATCTTCCTTTTCTTAGATAAGTCCCTTTAACATTTCATATAATAATGGCTTGGTGATGATGAACTCCTTTAACTTGATCTTATCTGGGAAGCGCTTTATCTGCCCTTCCATTCTAAATGATAGCTTTGCTGGATAGAGCAATCTTGGATGTAGATCCCTGACTTTCATGACTTCAAATACTTTTTTCCAGCCCCTTCTTGCCTGCAAGGTTCCTTTTGAGAAATCACTGATAGCCTAATCAGCACTCCTTTGTAGGTAACTCTTTCCTTTCCTTTTGCTTCTTTTAGAATTCTCTCTTTATATTTAATCTTGGGTAACTTAATGATGATGTGCCTTCGTGTGTTCCTCTTTGGATCCAACTTCTTTGGGACTCTCTGGGCTTTCTGGAAGTCTATTTCCTTCGCCAGATTGGGGAATTTTTCCTTCATTATTTGTTCAAATATGTTTTCATTTTCACACAACTGGGACAACCTGGAAAGTTCCAATATCTGCATTATAGGGGTGCCAGAAGGAGGAGAACAACATATGCCTGTGGGGGAGGGCCAGACAGGGAACAGTACAGCTTGCTTGCTCATCTCTAGCTCACTTTTCAACGGACTCTCACGTGAAGCGGAGCTTCTCCTACTGCTGCAACCATGGTAGCCCACAGCCACCGCTGAGTCCCCCTAAATCAGCCCCACCTGTGCAGCCTGCAACCTCAGCGCAGCCAGCCCCACCCCCAAGGTCCACCATGTAGCTGCAGTTTTTCTGAGTCGGCCTGCGCAGTCTGCCGCCTTGCCAGTCTGGATTGTTCTGGTTGATTTTTTTCTTTAATTCCTTGGCTGTCTGAGTTCCATGCAGTTTGATTTTCTGGCACTTCTGCTTGTTTATTGATTTCAGATTGGTTGTTATCCTCCTTTTCGCTGCGCGAGGAAACAAAGAGTTTCTACCTGCGCCTCCACCTTGGCCAGGACTCCTCTGTGAAGCTCTGTAAGAGCTCCCAGTTTCCTATTCTTTGCTTTCTTAATCTTTTCCTTGATGGCAGCCACCTCAATTTTAGTTTCAGTAGAAGCTTCCTTAGGCTTCACAACTGGTTTTTCTTTAGGTGGAATAAAGGCTTTGTTTCTCTCCTCTTGCCTCTTAGTGAGAGCTTCTGCTTGTTTAGCCTTTATTGCTTCCATTTTCTGCCGCTTCTTTTGACTTGCCTCCAGAAAGTATTCACCAGTAGCCAATTCTTTATCGATCTGTTCAAATGAAACGCTCCTCACTAGCAGTTTTATTAGGTCTCTGGCCCTGATGATGATGTATGGATCAAAGTCTTCTTTGTCGTGCAGACCGTCATGCTGCCCTCGATCAGGTCCAGGGTTGCATTAACGTGATGTTCATTCAGTGCTTTCTGTGCCAATGGCCAGCACTCTTTCAAGTAAGCATCTCTGTATTTTGGGAACAAAGTTGCGAAACTGCTCTCCTCCAAGAGTCCTGAAGGATTGTCCTCTTTGGAAAAAGCTGTTTCCTTCCCACCATCAAGGACAGCAAGGAGTTCTGATTCATTTTAAACACCGTAAATTCAGACTTCGGTTCTCACACAACGTTACCCTGCTCCTCCGGCCTCGGCTTACAAAATTCACTTTTCCCAGCCGCTGTAGCTGGCCGGCTCCGTTCGGAGGACATCATCTTCAAATCCAGATTGTTCTTAATTTCACTGTCTCTGTTATATTTTGCTTGCTTGTTTGTTTTGTTGATTAGGTTCTACTTATAGGTGAGATCATATGTTATGGCCCAGAGACATACAAAAAGATGCTTAGCATCACTAGCCATCAGAGAGATGCAAATTAAAACCACAATGAGATACCACTCTGAACTGCTGAGAATGGCCATCATAAACAAATCAGCAAACAACAAGTGTTGGAGAGGATATGGAGAAATCAGAAAAGATTTTAAATTTTTAATTATATCTAAAACACTAGCTGTTGTGCTTAATTCTTTTTAAAAAGTAACCAATTGTGTGTAGTTCATTACACAAATGAAAACCAGCTTATTAATAATATGAAAAATAAAAAACAATAGAACCATTAAATGCTTGCTATGCAGAATGTCTTACTATTTTAACTCATTCTCCCTTCACTGTCATACCATTAACTTGAGCCCCATTTTCCAGGTCAAAGAAATGAAGTTTGGAGGCACTGGGTGACTTGCAGAAGTCACGGAAATGGTAGGGGTAGGTTTATCTCTCTCTAGAGACCACACTCTGCAAAATAAATATATACACTCTACAAAATATTTACTGCATTGAAAATTTACTTATAAAATGTTACCAGCATAAAATTATGGCAGGAATAAAAAGGAAGAATGGTGGTCTTTCTTTTGAATATAAGGGTGATACCTAAGCTGAGAGAGGTCTGGTTGTAGTGGTCTTTGGAAAGAAATGGCAGAGATTATGAGACCACAGGAAGTAGGTAGTGGCAAGTCCAGCTTCTAGACTCTGAAGAGAAGGGAAGAGCCACAGGTGCTACTACAGTGAGGTCGAGAAACTCCAAAGTACAGAAATGTTTAGAGCCAGTGAGCTGCATCATTCACATTTATTGTGAAAGATATTCATGCATTCTATATTCTCACCTCCTGGGTCTGGCACCAAACTACTGTATAGTTGTCTGGAATTTGGTTTCTTCTGTGGAATGCTTGATAGTGGAGAGCACGATGTTTGTGTTCCTGGGGAAATGCTTTCCTGGTCACTATAGTGTGTGGATGCCAACCGGACTCAGGCTGAGGGACAGCATTGAGTAAACTAAGTAATGGAAACTTGTGCCTGTTTGGAAATGGAACAATCCCCATGGTCAGGAACACAAGTGTAATGACAAATCTTGTTCCAGGAATGTTTACTAATCTGACTGACTTCAGAGAGGTGGCAGCACTTATGAAGCCCCTGGAACTGTTACCAGGGAGCCCTGAGACAGAGGACTCCTCCTTGGTTTTTGCCTTGCTTGCAAGAGATTAATTCAAGCAAGAGATAACATGTCTAGTGGAAATGAGATAGCAAGTTTATTTATGAAATACAGAGGAAAAAAGATAGTAAATTTGTTATTAAGTTTGTTCTATAAACTTGAGCCAAGGCTACAAATGGGAGCTCAAGCTAATCTGAGTGGCCCAACTATTGGAACTCCAGAAGTTATATACTTTAGTAAGCTTCTAGGTTCCCTCTCCTTTTCCCTCTTCCAGAACTTGGGATTAATGTTCAGTTATAATGGCTTTCTATCTCAGCTAGTGAAATTGCTAGAGGTTTCCTTTCCCAGCTGAGGAAATCATTACAAAGGCTTCCTTTCCCTGAACACAGAATTTCAAGGACACCTCCTCCTGTGCTGTCATAGTTTTGCTCATGATGTCCAGAAGACATGGCAATCTTATTGGACTGGGGTCAGGACTATTGAATCAGTGGGTGAG
>PVKU01016165.1:0-15604 GCA_004027475.1 Anoura caudifer | reverse complement strand
CCCACCCCCCTCCCATTTCCACCCCCGCTAGTTTTGTCCATATGACCTTTATATTTGTTGCTCCAAACTCTTCCCCTTTACCCCTGAAATTCCCTCCCCTTTCCCCTCTGGTGACTGTCAACCCCTTCTCAATTTCAGTATCTTTGGTTATATTGTGCTTGTTTGTTTGTTCTGTTCATTAGGTTCCTGTTAAAGGTGAGATCATATGATATTTGTCCTTCACTGCCTGGCTTATTTCACTTAGCATAATGCTCTCCAACTCCATCCATGCTGTTGCGAAGGGTAGGAGTTCCTTCTTTCTTTCTGCTGCATAGAATTCCATTGTATAAATGTACCAAAGTTTCTTGATCCATTCATTTACTGATGGGCACCTAGGTTGCTTCCAACATGTGGCTATTGTAAATTGTGCTGCTATGAACATTGGAGTGCATAGATTCTTTTGGATTGGTGTTTCAGGGTTCTTAGGATATAGTCCTAGCAGTGGAATTGCTGGCTCAAAAGGTAGATATGTCCCCTAAAGCAAGGGACATAAAGGAAAGAATAAACAAATGGGATCTCATCAAAATAAAAAGCTTCTGCACAGCTAAAGAAAACAGTATTAAAATAAAAAGAGAACCAACTGTATGGGAAAATATATTCGCCAATGATACCTCAGACAAGGGTTTAATCTCCAAAATATACAAAGAACTTACACGACTCCACTCTATGAAGACAAGCAACCCAAGATCTTTTTAAATGCCACCCATATCCTCCCACTCAGAGCTGGGCTCATGATACTTCAGACAGAAACCATGACTTCTGGTATGAGCAAAATAATAAAGGAGTCAACTGTCACTAGTGTCTGTTTCTCTCCCCCTCTTTCCCTCTCTATTTTCTTCTCTCTCTCCCATTTTCTCTTTGTCTCTGTCTCTTTTTCTCTCCTCTCTCTTGCCTCCTCTCTCCCACTTTTCTTCTCTTTCTTATTCTTCTTCTCCCTTCCTCTACCACCCAGCTCACCCTTGGGACTGGCCATATTGTGAGGAAAGCCCAAGCCCTGAGGGAGGTCACACATGGAGGTGAGATCCCCTGCAGCAGCCCCTTTAGGCTTGTAGGTGGATGAAACCTCAGGTTATTCTAGTCCCAGGCCTCACAGCTTCTAGCTGAGGCCTCTCATAGAGCAAACATAAGCCATCCCACTGTGCCATTCTGAATTCCTGACTCAGGGACACCAAGGGAGACAGTAAATGATTATGATGGTTTGAAACCCCAGGTTTGGAGGAAGTGTGTTATGCAGCAGTAGACAACTGTCTAGATGTGGGGGAGATGGTTAGCAAGCCCTCCTCCTTCACATCCTCAGCCTCCTTCCCTGTGGCCTTCCCATGGTCCAGCTTGTCTATCTTGCTCTCTAACAGAAAGCTCATTTCTTATGCCTACCATTGTCCTTCTTCTGTCTGTGAGTCTTCAGCCATTTACATCACATTTTCCTGCCTCAGCCATCCCTGAAGGGTGAGGTCTGACAGCCAGGTGATCTGCAGGAGACACGGCTTCTCAATTAGAACTGACATTTCAGATAAATTACCCTTAGAGAACCCCTGCCTCTGGGCAAATCATTCCATGGGTAATTACAATAATAACAGAGTGACATCTACAGATAAGTCACTAATTAAGATTGTCTTTATGCCATGAATCTGAAATCTAATTCTGAACACCCTGGCTCTGCCACCTGTTTTCTTCCTCAGGTTCTTGGTGCCAACATTCCTCATTGCCCTTCAGAGCTCTCACAAGACTCTAGCTGCAGGCTCCTACCTCTATCCCTCATCACCTAATGGTCACTCGTGCCTTCACTTTTCCATTTGGACAAGCCTGATTCCTAGAGTCCAAAACCACACACACCACCCCTGTGATGCTGGGTGGTCTAAGGCCTCTGGTGCTTCCCACAGTACAAGACTGTTTTGCCCCTCTTTCTTCCTCCTCCTGCTCATGGCCCATGCTCCTCCTTCACTAAAAAATTACAAGCAAATAGTGTTCAACTCTTTCCCTTATTGCCTCACCACAAACCCACAGAAGGACCCTGGTCTCCACCTCCTGATAGGCAGGTGAGACAAGGGTTTCTCTATCCAATACCTAACTCTCAGTTTCATCAGGAACCTTCCACCCATTTTCCCTCCCGTTCTCTGCCTGCACTGTCCATCCTGTTCTCCCTCCAGTGGGTCAATGACCCCCACAGAATAGACTCTAGATCCCTGTCTGTGACAGCCCAGCTATTAAATCCCTGTCCCCACAAGCTCCTGGCCAGGCCTCCATGTCTCTCCTGAATGTTCTTTTCTCTCTCTAGACAAGCTCATCCATTCCTAAGGAGGCAAATAACCCTATTAACCATGATACCACCCAATTGAAACCCAGGCCAATTTCTCCCCAACTTCCAGTTTTGATTTTCCAATTGCTGTTGGATGCCCCACATGTACACCTCAAACCAGGCACAGTGTCAGTTGGGGCTCCAGCATGTGGTTCAAGGCAGCAATCCTGATTCCTCCTGTTTCCTCTCCCTTATCAGTAATTCCTATAATATAATCCCCAAAATGCATCTCATCCATGACCTCCTTTTTCCATTTTCACTGTAACTACTGCCCCTTGCCACATTGACCTCTTTCCTGAACTAGTTGTGATGCCTCCAAACTGCCTCCCTCTCACCCTAACACCAGGATGACCATCCCACTATTACACTTAAGCACCACCAACAACCCCACCTCCACCACCACCATCACCACCATTACTACCTCAGCTCTCACCACTACCATCACCACCATCTCCACTATCATTGCTTTCAAAATCACCATTCCCCCTGGTACCATTGCCCCTACCACTGTCACCACCTTTACTATTACTATCACCCCTATAACCACCATCATCACTCCCATCACTATCATCACCACCACCATCCCCAACTTACCATGACCATCACCACAATTACCACCACTAGCAGCACAACCATCTTCACCACCACAACCCCATAACTACCATCACCACCAGTATCAGCATCACCACCACCACCACCACAAGCACCACCATCCTGCCACCACCCCTACTTTCTTCACCCAAAACTTTACCCCCACTTTAGGTCTCTAACCCATTTCCAACAGAGCCTAGGGACAATGCCCTTTAATATACATGGCTTATGTCCATAACTTTTTCATTGGCTACTCATTAGGTAAGAACAGTATTTCTCTTTGTTCCTCAGTATCTGAACTCAGTGTGATCTGTCTCTAAGGACCCCTTCCAGTCTTATCCCATGCCACTTTTTACCCCTAACATTGTACACCAGCCATTAGGGTCATCCTTCTATTCTTTGAACATTTCAAAATCTTATTCACTTCAGGGACTTCACATTATCTGTTCCCTTTGCCTAAAATGGTCTTCCCTTCCTCATCTTTAAGGACTTGTCTTAAATGTACACTCTTAGAGAGGATTTTCCCTTGACAATCGCTCTGAAACCCATCTTCACATTTTTGATGTCTTGTCACTTATGCTTCATGATTCATTTATTTTCAAATGGAATAGGCAGGGTTTCAGGTTCTATCTCATTCTCCTATTTCCATCGTAACACACAGTGTCTCCCAGCCTTCTTTGTCATTATTTTTCTGTGTGTGTGTGTGTGTGTGTGTGTGTGTGTGTGTGTTGTCTCCTTTCAACACTCAAAGGCAGGGCTATGACTCATTTATTGTTGTATCTCTAATGGCACTAAGTGAACACTCAGTTAATATCTGCTTGATAAATAAATGAATGAGAAGATGAATGAATGAGTATGCATTATGGAGTAGCACCAAGCACACTCAGATTTTTATTTGTAATTCTTAATACTAGAAGATGAGAAATGATATCAAATGTTGTCATCTGCTACTACTTGCTGGTGCATACCATCATAGGAACAAATATTTTTTAAAAAAACAGGACAAAAATTCAGTGACTTGTAAATCACAAGAAAAGAGCTGCCTTTCTTCACAGAATTAAGGAAAGAGGCATAGCTTTGAATTGCACACTTTGTTGGAAAACTTTTTAAAAATTTTTGTTTTAATTGTTGTTCAAGTAGTTTTCTTTTACTCCCATCCCAGCCCACCAACCCAGCCCTCCCCACCTGACTCCCATTTCCACCCCCACCTAGTTTTTGTCCATGTGTCCTTTATACTTCTTCCTGAAAACCCTTCCACTTTTTCCCTGAAATTCCCCTAAAATTCCCTCCCCTCTCCCATCTGGACACTGTAAGCCTGTACACATTTCAGTGTCTTTGGTTATATTTTGCTTGATTATTTGTTTTGTTGTTTAGGCTCCTGTTAAAACTCAGATCATATGGTATTTGTCTTTCACTGCCTGTCTTATTTCATTTAGTATAATGCTTTCCATTCCCATCCATGCTGCCACAAAAGATAGGAGCTCCTTTCTTCCTTCTGCTGCATAGAATTCCATTGTGTAAATGTACCATAGTTTTTTGATCCACTCATTTACTGATGGGCACTTAGGTTGCTTCCACCACTTGGCTAATGTAAATTGTGCTGCTATGAACATTGGGGTGCATAAGTTCTTTTGATTTGGTGTTTCAGGGTTCTTACGATATAATCCTAGCAGTGGAATGGCCAGGTCAAAAGGCAGATCCATTTTTAATTTTCTTTGAGAATTCCATACTGTTGTCCATAGTGGTTGTACTAGTCTGCAATCCCACCAACAGTGCACTAGGGTCCCCTTTTCTCCACAACCTCTCCAACACTTGTTGTTTGTTGCTTTGTTTATGATGGCCATTCTGACTGATGTGAAGTGGTATCTCATTGTGGCTTTAATTTGCATCTCTCTGATAGCTAGTGATACTGAGCATCTTTTCATGTGTCTCTGGATCCTCTGTATGTCCTCCTTGGAGAAGTGTGTATGCAAGTACTGTTGCCCATTTTTTAATTTGGGTTGCTTGTCTTCTTAGATTGAAGACATGTAAGTATATATTTTGGAGATTAAACCCTTGCCTGAGGTATCATTGGCAAACATGTTTTCCCATACAATGGGTTCTCTTTTTATTATGATATGGTTTTCCTTAGCTGGGTGAAAGCTTTGTATTTCAATGAGATTCAATTTGTTTATTCTTTCCTTTATGTCCCTTGCTGTAGGGAACATATCAGTAAAAATGTTGCTGCATGAAATATCTGAGATTTCCCTACCTATGTTCTCCTCTAGGACTTTAATGGTGTCGTGTCTTATATTTAAATCTTTTATCCACCTTGAATTTATTTATGTGTGTGGTGTAAGTTGGTGCTCAAGTTTCATTTTTTTTGCATGTAGCTGTCTAGTTCTCCGAACATCACTTGTTGAAGAAATTATTTTTACTCCATTTTATGTTGCTGCCCCTCTGTCAAATATGAATTGACCATAGAGCCTTGGATTTATTTCTGGGCTCTCTGTTCTGTTGCACTGGTCCATGTGCCTGTCTTAATGCCAGTACCAGGCTGTTTTGATTACAGTGGCCTTGTAATACAGTTTGGTATCAGATATTGTGATCCCTTCTACTTTGCTCTTCTTTCTCAAAATCGCTGCACCTATTTGAGGTCATTTATGGCTCCATATAAATTTTTGAAGTGTTTGTTCTATGTCTGTGAAATATGCCATTGGTACTTTAATGGGTATTGCATTGAATCTGTAAATTGCTTTGTGTAATATGGACACTGATGATATTAATTCTTCTGATCCATGAACACGGTATATGTTTCCATTTGTGTCTTCCTTAATTTCTTTCTTCAGTGTTGTGTAGTTTTCTGCATGCAGGTTTTTTACCTCCTTCATTAAGTTTATTCCTAGGTATTTTATTTTTCTTTTTGCTATATTGAATGGGATTTTTTTCTTGATTTCTGCTCCTGCTGTTTCATTGTTGGTATACAAAAATGCCTTTGATTTCTGGATATTGACTTTGTATACTGCTGTTTTGCCAAATTCATTTATTAGGTCAAGCACTTTTTGGGTGGAGTCTACAGGATTTTCTATGTACCCTATCATGTCACCTGCAAACCATGACAGCTTTTCCTCCTTTCTGATTTGGATGTCTTTTATTTCCTTTTCTTGTCTAATTGCTGTGATTAAGACTTCCAATACTGTTTTGAATAGAAGTGGTGAAAGTGGACAATCTGGTCTTGTTCCTGATCTTAGTGGAAAAGTTTTTAGTTCTTGCCCATTGAGTATGATGTTGGCTGTAGGTCTCTCATATATGGCCTTTATTATGTTGAGAAATTCTCCATCTATTCTCTCTTTGCTGATTGTTTTTATTATAAATAGGTGCTGTACCTTATCAAATGCTTTTTCTGCATCCATTGATATGATCATGTGATTTTTCTCTTTGCTTTTGTTTATGTAGTGTATTACATTTAATGATTTGTGAATGTTGAACCATCCTTGCATCCTGAGATGAATCCCACTTGGTCATGGTGTATGATCTTTTTAATGTATTGTTGGATGTGGTTTGCCAATATTTTGCTGAGGCATTTAGCATCTATGTTTATCAGCAATATTGGCCTGAAGTTTTCTTTCTTTGTTGTGTATTTATGTGTTTTTGAGTTTAGGATGATACTGGCTTCATAAAAAGAGTTTGGGAGTCTTCCATCATTTTGGATTTTTTCAAATAGTCTGTGAAGGATAGGGGATAGCTCTTTCTTAAATGCTTTGTAAAATTCTCCTGTGAAACCATCCAGTCCAGGGTTTTGTGTGTTGGGAGTTTTTTGATTAATGCTTCAATTTCATCAGCTCTTATTGGTGTGTTCAGGATTCTGCTACTTTTTCATTCAGTTTTGGAAGACTATAGTTTTCTAGAAACTTGTCCATTTCACCTAGGTTTTCAAGTTTTGTGACATACAGTTCTTCATAGTAGTTTCTTAACAATTCTTTGTGTTTCTGTGGTGTCAGTTGTAAACCCTCCTCTTTCATTTGATTATTTTTATTTGGGTCCACTCTCTTTTTATCTTGATGAGCCTGCTTAAAGGCTTGTCGATTTTGTTTATGTTTTCAAAGAACCAGCTCCTGGATTCATTGATTCTTAGAATTGTGCTTTTAGTCTCTATGTCATTTAATTCTGCTCTGATCTTGGTTATTTCCTTCCTTTTACTTGCTCTGGGCTGTCTTTGTTGTTGTTCCTTGAGTTCTTGTAGGCGTAGGGATATGCTGTTTGTTTGAAATGTTTCTATCTTTTGTAAATAGGCCTGTACTGCTATGAACTTTCCTCTCAGGACTGCCTTCACTGTATCCCATAAGTTTTGAGTTGTGGTGAGTTCATTTTCATTTGTTTCCAGAAATTTTTTGATTTCTTCCCTAATTTCTTTCTTGACCCATTCATTGTTTAATAGCATGGAATTCAATCTCCATGATTTTGAGTGTTTTGGGTTTTTTCCCTTGGGGTTGGTTTCTATTTTCAGTCCCTTGTGGTCAGAAAAAATGCTTGGTATGATCTCAATTTTCTTGAATTTGTTGAGGCTTGTTTTGCGTCCTATCATGTGGTCTATCTTTGAAAATGTTGCATGTGCATTTGAAAAGAATGTGTATTTAGTTTCTTTGGGATGAAGGGCTCTGTATATATCAGTTAGGTCCTTTTGATCCAGGGCATTGTTCAGTGTCACAGTATGTTTGCTGACATTTTGTTTAGAAGATCTCTCCATTTTTGACAGTGGAGTGTTAAAATCCCCTACTATAATGTTGTTGCAGTCAATATCATTCTTGAAGTCCTCTAAGATTTTCTTTATGTATCTGGGTGCTCCTATGTTGGGTGCATATATATTTACAATGTTAATGTCTTCTTGGTGGATTCTTCCCTTGAGTATTATGAAGTGACCTTCTGGGTTTTTCTTTATGACCCTTTTCTTGAAGTCTATTTTTCTGATATGAGTATTCCTACCCTGGCTTTTTTTTTCTGTCCCTTTGCTTGGAAAATTTGTTTCCAGCCCTTCATTTTGAGTCTGTGTAGGTCTTTTGTCCTGAGGTGGGTCTCTGGTAGGCAGCATATGTATAGGTCATGCTTTCTTATCCATTCAGCTATTCCATGTCCTTTGATTGAAGCATTTAATCCATTTACATTTAAGGTTATTATTGATAGGTACTTATTCATTGCCATGTTTGTACCCATGTCTCTCTCTCTCTCTCTCTCTCTCTCTCTCTCTCTCTCTCTCCCCCTCCCCCACCCCCCGCCCCTTCATTCCTTTCCTTAAAGCAGTCCCTTTAGCATCTCTCGCAGAACTGGTTTGGTGGAGGTGTATTCTTTTAGATTTCTTTTGTCTGGGAGGCTCCTTATTTGGCCTTCTATCTTGATTGATAGCCTTGCTGGGTAAAATAGCTTTGGTTGCAGGCCTTTGGTTCTCATTACTTGGAATATTTCTTGGCATTCGCTTCTGGGTTGGAATGTTTCCATTGAGAAGTCAGCTGCTAACCTTATTGGGGCTCCTTTGTATGTTACTTCTTGTTTCTCCCTGCTGCCTTTAAGATTCTCTCTTTGTTTGGGAATTTTACCATTTTAATTATGATATGTCTTGAAGTGGGCCTCTCTGGGTCCCTCTTGATTGGGACTCTCTCTGTTTCCTGGATTTCTGTGATATTTCCTCTCATTGTATTAGAGAAGTTTTCCATCATTACTTTTTCAAATAGGTTTTCTATCCCTTGCTCTTCTTCTTCTCCTTCTGGTATCCCTATTATATGGATATTATTACATTTCATATTGTCTTGCATTTCTCTTAGTCCTTGTTCATTCTTTCTGAGCCTCCTTTCCTTTTCTTGCTCTTTCTGGGTGTTTTTTTACTTTGTCTTCCAGCTCACTGATCTGATCTTCTGCTTCATCAATTCTGCTTTTCATTCCTTCTACTGTGTTCTTCACTTCAGAAATTGTATTCTTCATTTTCTCTTGCCCCTTGTTGATAGTTTCTATTTTCTTTTTCATGTTGATATAGTTTGCAGTGAGTTCATTGTAGTTTCCCTGTGGTTTCTGGTAGTTCATTGTGAGCTCATTGAGCTTCCTGATAACCATTGCTTTGAAGTCAGTCTGATAGTTGGGTTGCCTCTATTTCACTTAGCATTCTTTCTGAGGCTTCCTCCTTCCCTTTCATTTGGGGATTGTTTCTTTGTCTTCCCATTGTTTGTGAGACTCTTCTCGTTAGCCTCAGCTTCTTAAATTGATCTGTTCTGGCTCTCTGGATTTATGGTGTGAGCTTCTGTGGTAGAATACCTGTGGGATTCAGTGGTGCAGTCTCCTTTGGGTATCCTAGTGTTCCCAGCTTCTGCCTACTCTTTTTTGTGATCAGTTGGAGGGGTAAGGCAAAATGGTTTAAGACAGCAAGAGAGTATTCTATGATATTTACAGTAGCAGCTGGTACAGTAGAGATAGGAGATCCTTTGGCTATGTATAGTGTTAACCATGATCTTCCACCCACCTACACTTTTTTAAAAGGATGGAAAGAAGATAAGACTCTTGTTGGGGAGGGAAGAATTGTGAGTTAGATCTAGAAAGCAGTGAGCTTGTGGGAGGTCAGATTCTGAGGTAAGATGAGAGTAAAGGATAGTAAATAGGTGTAGCATGTGAGAGAATAGAGTTAACCACTACAGTAATAGAGTTCAGGAAACTGTGAAGTGGGCTAATATCTGGGAAGGGTGTTGTGTAGTATTTACAATTGTATGGAACAGCTATTATTTACAATAATATTACAGCAACAATCATATAACAGTATCTATGAGATCTAGATAACAAGAATAGGGAGTATAGAACCTTGAGTAGTGTGCTAATAGAACACAAGTGAAGTGAAGGACAGTAAATTAGCAACACGCTATGAATGAGAGAACAGGGGAAACCTTCAAATGATACAATATAACCAGCAGAGCAAAGAAGACTAAACAAAAAGAAGAGTAATACAAAAATACTGTTCAAATAAAGGATGTAGGAATAATGAAAAATAAGAATACAAATATGCAATAATGTGCAGGTTCTCTGTAATAGCAAGGTGAAATTTGTCTCACTGTCTCAGCTGTTGGGATGCCCCCTCTTTGGGTTCAGCTCTGGTCTATTCACAGTTCCGGGTTTTTTGGCCTCACTTGTGGGTATTTATAAAGAAATAGAAGAAGAAAAAAAGGCAGCAGAAGGAAGAAGAGATAAAATTGGAAAGAAAGGAAGAAGGAATAAAACAAGAAAGAAGGAAAGAGAAGCAAAAGGAATTGACAGATAATAAATAATAAATTACTTAAAAGAAAGATCAAACAAGCAATAAAACCTCTTGTTGGTTTCAAACTGGCCAAACCAGTTTTCTGGATTTGCTGGCTGCAGCAGGCTGAGGGGTGACTGGTTTCTCTTTCCTCCCTTCCAGTTCAGCGCTCAGTCAGTGAGCACTCTCCCGAGGGCTAGTTGTGCACTCTCCCCAGAGCTAGCCCAGCACCCCTCCGCAGGACCCTGGGTGTGGGATCCAGGCCTTCCCAAGAGCATGCTCTCCCGGTTTAAGGTTGTGGGCTCCAGGTCTCCTGCAGAGAGTGCGCTTTCCTCAGGCTTATGGGTATGGGCTCTGGGCCTTCCACAAAGTACTATCCCCAGGTTGCAGTCAGGTGCGCACAGCCAGGCTGCCTCCAGTCACATGGGTTCAGGCATGCACTCTTCCCAGGTCTATGTGTGGGTGCTCATAGCCCCTGTATGTTTGCCACTTAGTCCTTACTCCCTTCTCTGTGACTTCAAGCCACCAGGTCTCTCCTGGTGCTGCTCAAACCCTGTTTGGCCAGGGAGGGAGCAAATGACCCAGCTCTCTCCCAAGAATCCTGTGGCAGACCCTGGGGGGCTCTGGGCCTGGGGCTGCAGCTGCCCTGCTCCCCACACTGATCCCTGGGACCTTATTGTCCTGAAGCACTCTCTTTACCATCTGGTTTTTCAATGTCTGCTACAATTTTTGATCTCCCATTTTCATATATGCTGTGGTACTGTTGGCTTTTTACATTGTTCCTCCCTAGATCAGCTATGTTTTTCTCCAGTGTGTAGGCAGAAGTAGAATCCACTCCCTCCTACCTCACTGCCATCTTGTCTCCAGAAAACTTCTGATAAAGAGAAGACACAGAAAGTCCTCTGGGATCACTGCCAGCTGTGTATATAAGTGGTCCATCATGAGTCTAGGAATAAGGTGCTTCATTTCTAAGAGTGATAAGAGATAGGGAGGAAACTGCAGGTCTTCCTCTCCCACTGGAGTCCACGTACCTTCAGTCACCTGGTGACTGGTATAGGTGTTATTGAACTAATCACACGTAGATGGTCTTGGTCACCAGAGTTCTAAGCTAACAATATATTATTTCATTGTTTAGCTCATGAAGTACAAGGAAGTTAAGTGTTTGCCTTTATGTTTGTCTCTAGTAGGAAAAGAAGAATAAAAACACTCTCCCCAAAACATTGTCAGGTTCCTGAAATGGTCTTTGACAAAAGGGATATAGGCTTACTTTCCTTTAATTTTTAGAAATAGAAATAATGATAAAATGGACCATTGCAGAGCTCTACATTTTATCAGAGACAAGTGATCAGATTGTCCTCTCAAAGAATCATTTAATACAAAAATTCACACTGAGCACCCATTTTGGGTTAAGCAGTAGGAAACAAGTCAAGAAACAAGAATGACCAAGACACAATCCTGCCCTCTAAGAATTTGCCTGTAAATAAAGAAATCAGAAAAATAAGCAAACAATCTCAAAATGGAAGAATAGGGCAATAATAGGTATCCCTAGGGCATGGCCAGATAGATAGTTGAATTGAGGAGTTGAGGGGGGCTAGTATATGGATGAAGAAGAGAATTCTGGAGAATTTCATTTTGGGTTAAGGTTAAGGATGTCAATATTAGTTGAGTGATAAGTCACTGGCCTACCTTTTTGGCTCTAGGATTGACAGCTAATGCTGTTAAATGAAGAACTCTTTCCACAGGAGCCTGGGCAAGAGAATGGCTAGTGCCAGCAATCCAACTTGCAAGTCAGAGAGTTTCCTCTTTTCTTTGTAAAATAAAGCACTCAACAAAGAGATCATTTTATTTTGTTGTTAATGTCCCAGGAAGCTCTTTTCTTCACCATTATCCCTCAAACATCTGTGAGCAGAATCCCAGCCAGGACCCAGTCAGGTGCAAATATGAAAAAGATGCTATCATCTCCCTCAGGTGTAACAACCAAGCAGTCCTTGAAGGCCTAGACCACCTTTATGTAGAATTTAACAGGAACTCCAAAAATAGTTGTGAGTTGAGTTTATATCCCAACTTTGTCTTTTATTTCCTTGCAAACTCTAGTCTATGGTATATTCACAAGGATCATACTTCCAGAAGATGGCAAAGGAATCTGGGGAGTATGGACAAAAAAAAAATAACAATACTTGAAGTTTTTAATCATGTTTAGCAGATGTTATGAACTCTTGAAAAATTATTTTAATGATTATAATAACTTTGGAATCTGGAATGAAGTTTTCTTATAATTGCTAAACATGTAAAGAAAACACCAGATATCATATCGCCCCTAAATAATTGGCATAAAGACATTTTAAAAATTTATTCTTGTAGATTCAGAGCACTGTCTCCAGAAAAAGAAAATAATAATAACCTTTGACATGGAAAGAACTTGAGAAATGAATTGGATTTTTGGTTCAAAGCTTGCAAGTTTAAAAAGAACTATCAAGTCTTGAAATGAAGAATAAATTTCATAAATTGGGTAAGTCCAAGTAAATTTAGACTATCATTAATTTACCTATCTTACATTAGAGCAGTCAATATTGTGTTCAAAGTACAAAATTGCCCATATAGTACCTTAAAGCCATGCTCCAAAAAGAGTCAATTATGTATCTATTATAGTTGTCTACTGCTGCATAACACATCAACCTAGTATTTTGTGGCTAAAAACAACAAATATATTATTTCTCACCATTGTGTGGGCTGCCAAGGTGATTCCCCAGGGCTCATATGGATTTACTCATGTGGCTCCATGCAGCTGCCCCTGGCCTGGGTGGTCCAGACAGCCTCATTCATGTGGCTAGCTGGAAATTAGTGTTGGCTGTTGGTGCCTTGATACTACTTGCAGCCTGGATCATACTTCCACCCACCATAGATGTCTCAGGGCTCCAAGAAAGTGACGTAGGAGGTGCCAGGGCTCTTGAGGCTCTGGAACTTGCCCAAAATCACTTTCACTACATTCTATTGGTCAATTCACAGGTCAGCCAAAATTGAAAGGGTAGAAAAACAGGCCCCCTCAGTCTCTGATGAACAACTACAAGAAAAGACACAGGCAGGTGGAACTCACTGAGATTCACTGGTGCCATTATCATAAGCATGTATCACTATGTCAAGCAGAGCACAACCCAACTTCAGATTTTGCAACACATGGAATTTTTCTAAAGGTTTTCAGGAAGAAAGATATCCCCCAGAGATGTTCTGATGCCCCAGGAGACAGATTACTAAACCTAGAGGGTGAGCCTGGCCTGATGTCAAAGCTACATATTTGCCATATTTCTCATGGGCCTATTAATTTCTTTCCTTTGAACTCCTAAAAAAATAACCAGTGGGAGTGTCTATGTGGCCTTTGCCTGAGGTATTTTCCTGTTCAAAAGTGAGATTGCAAACCAGCATTCATCCAGGAGATATGACCCATCCAGCATGTGTCAGATGCTCACTCAGCTAACACATCTCTGAGAAAGTGTGTTTTTCTAACCTCGCTTGGAGCTAAAGGTCAGATTATTCTGCTATTCAAAAAAAGAACAGGGTCACCCAAGGCTCTTGTGGATCCTGGCTGACTCAAACGAACATGCTGTTCTTGCTGAACCAAAAACTCCTGCCTCTGCAGGATTGTTCTCCAGAGTGGAGTGTTTTCAAGCTCCATTTCCAGGATTGGTCCACAGGGGAAATTCCTCAACACTTTTTTTTTAATTGATGCTCAATACTTTCAAGCAAACTTGCAGAAGAATCAGAGGTCTCATCAGCACAAACATTCCCCTCTTAATCACTCAAGCTCACTTAGCAAGAAAACTGTGCCAGGTGAGAAGCAACATCATCTCTCCCAATTACCCTGCAGGTGCAGGGACATCTCCCTACTTCCTAAGCAAACAAACTAAATTCAATAACATCCTGACAAGTCATGAAGGATGGGTATCTCATTCATCCATGGTTACCTGGCAAGATTTCCATGCTTATCAGCCACAGGCTCCAAGCCAGCTGAGACCATTCCAAGATGTCCCCTCATACATCAAATACCATACACTCCCATATCCTCTTGGACCATCCCTGCTACCAGGAATAGTTAAGGGTCCAGTTTGCAAGCAACAGAATCTGAAGCCAACAAACTTTGGTAGAAAGGGAAATTTCATAGATACTTATTGAAACTCAAAATGAATGGTAGGTTGAGAACCACTGTCTTATGTGCTATTTTAGGATTACCTGATGCAGCTGAGAGGATCTGGGACAACTTCCTCGCTCAATAACACTTTTACTGAGACCTGAGGATGTACAGAATGGTCAGAAATATACAGTAGAACCAACCCCTCACCTAAGCCTCCTTCAGCTCTGATCAGTTCTCTTTCCCTAGACTTTAGTAGCAACAAGGAACCAGACATGCAGACCTGAAAGTGTTGGGTGGCTAAACTGTCTAGTGGAAAGAGCATTCCTTTGGGAGTCAAAGGATGAGAGTTTTTGTCCAGAATCCCAGGAATGACACCAAACAGCTAGGAGCCTCAGGTTTTTCCAGAAAAGAAAGAAAAATATTTGAACATCACCAGAGGCAGATTCAGAGAGAAAAAAAAAAAAAACAATAGTAAATACTAGAGGCTACCAAGAAAAAATCCAGGGTAGTCTTCTCCATGATATGCAAATCTTTGTTCCTGAAAGGCATTTTAACATTCATTTCTTTTCCATCAAGTTTGCACATATTTGCCTTCTTCATTCCCTTTTTTATTATGATGTAAACTTTACTTTCTTCACATTGCTCTGACTCCCAACTCTTATTAGTGCTCCAACCTCTACCCTCTCAAAATCATTTTTCTCTCAGTAGGTCATCTCATATTCACTCTTCTTTCTAATAATAGCCTTAATCTCTATACAAACTTATTAATACTAGTTAATTTCTGTTGATAGTGGGATGATGGCAGGAGGCGGTATTTGTGGATGTGGGTTGGTTTCCTGGGCTTTGTGGTTTTGCTCTACCAGCAACTGCACAAGACCATAAAAGATGTGGTGGGCAGAATGACCTTAGTCAACCAGCTGGAGGAAAGGAACCACCAAAGAACAACCAAACAATAATCAAGACCCAATTACATCCAGAGAACCAACATAAATGGCATAAAAAGCATCCAAAGAGCATCAAGTTCAGGTGATCAAGGAGACTGCTCCACTGAATCAATCTCACAGGTCTCCTACCATAGAAGTTCACACCACAAACTCAGGGAGTCAAAGCAGTTCAATTTAAGAAGCAGAAGGAAATAAGAAGAGCATCAAAAATAACGGGAAGACAAAGAAACAACCCCCAATCTAAAGGAAAGGAGGAATCCTCAGAAAGTGCTAAATGAAATAGAGGAAATTCTACTATCAGTTATTGAGTTCAAAACAATGGTTATAAGGAAGCTCAATGAGCTCAGTGAGAGTTACCAAAA